>CABFOQ010029665.1:9943-33306 GCA_900660455.1 Gephyroberyx darwinii | reverse complement strand
ACTCTCAACAGAAACCAAGAAAAATGTTTTTTTTTCCATAACATATATATATATATATATATATCTTTCATTATAGTACTTTGTGCAATGACAATAAAGTTGAATCTAATCTAATCTAAGTTGAATCTAATAACTTTCATTAAAATATACAGTGGTGTCCAAACGTCTAAGTCCACTACCAAGAACTCTTTTGTTTCATCATCAAAATATAATCCAACAATTTTTACTCAAAAGATATTCCTCAAACAAGATTACATTATTTTCAAAAATAACTTAATTAATAATTTAAAATATTTTTCAATGGAAGTCCTTTTTCAAAATGAAAGTCCCAACAGTAGCGACAATGACGCAGAGAGGACCATATTAATTTAGTCAATATCTGATATTAGCGGCTAAAAGACCAAAACAATTCTCACTGTGTATTAGGAGCATACATGCGTTAATATCTGAATGAAATATATGGTGTGACAACAATTTGAGAAAACCTTACCAAATGGTGTGCGATCAAGATATTCACATATATTTACATTTCATACAAGCATTTCTCATAGATCTAAAATTTTTGATTCGTATCAGTTCTAAATAATGTATTCTTGAATAAAAGGTAAACATTCTTTATTGAACTTTTCATTTGATAAATGAAAAGTTCTTGGTAGTGGACTCCGACGTTTGGACCCCAGTGTATATATACACATTTTTCAATTTAACCTGCGTATGTCTGATGCTACTTACTATACTACGAATGTAAGGTTTCAGCCTCCACTACATCCCTGCTCTCACCCAGTGCAGTGGAAAATTACAGGTTATAAATACCACTGATAGAGACACTACGGGAAAAACAAAGATAACCACTTGAGCCAGAGAAGGAACCACAAGGATTTGGCTCCTGGGCTAAATTAGTGATAGCAATCCCCCACAGGGCTATTTCTAGGGCAGGCATACACTCTAAGTGTGTTGCAACCTGACCAAGCCATAACGGTCATCTCACACACTCGCACACACAAATTTGTGCAGTTCTGCATTTAAAAAAAATCACCAAAACACGCAAACAAGTTGAAAAAGACACACATAAACTAACGAAATGTTAAAGAAATATACCTACACTCAACACAGGAGAAATGAGTGAGCACATATAATACATACCTAGTGTTAACAGTACACGTCAGTTCTTAGTGATGTGAAGAGGGAACAGAGGCTATTCTCATCGGACCAACAACGTGCCAGATTCAGTCCAGAAGGAGAAGGAAGAGCCCAGCACGCAATACGAGGGATGAGTGACTGACAGAGTTGGAGGGCAATACAAAGAAATGAGTGATGGTCCTCAGTCTTAAACTCAAGAGCTAAAAATAAAAGCAAAAAAAAAAATACTGTGGCAAAACTATTTTCAAAGCGTCTTCAACAAAGTGTTCTGTTGTAAGAGAGACTGCATTCAAAGTGTTCGAAGGAAGGTCATGAGGCTAGTTCACTGAGGCAGGACAGAACTCTCTAGAATAACCACTCAGCCCTCCTCTGGTTATAAAGCTAAGGGGGTGGGTGGAGTGTCAGATGGCACAAAGGGGCAGGAAGCTGCAAAAACTACCACCTGATTTGTGAGTGCATAAATCTTCTTGTTTGTAGCCAATTCGTTAAATAATATGGACATAACGAAGCAATATCAACACTCTAGATTAATATTATATGCCTCAAAAGTCTCATCCTGCCTCTTTGTTTCATCTACCTTCTGCGTTTCACAGCAACTACGCAGCCAGCATGTGACAGACACCACCAGGATCCCCAGAAACTCACTATACGCGCTACTGAAAAACATCTATTCCCCCACCCTCTCCCTCCTTTTCTCCTTTTACTTCCTCAGTTTTATTGGCATGTGCCCAAATGTGTGTGTGCACATGCGCATGTTCCCCTCCTTGCCCAGGAGTGCGACAACGCCTTGTTTGTTCTCTCAGCATGTAGCAAATGCACCTGGTAAGACAGGAGCGATGTGCAGCAAAAGTTATAGTCAATGAAGAAACAGGCTGTTGAATGCTGTGGATTAGCTCTGTATACATATATCATACATACATATATCAAGAAAGTCTGTCTTGATGTAAATACAGGGAGGTTATACCTGCTGGAGAAGCGTCTCTATATAGGCTAGGTGAAATTAACTGTCAGCAATCTCTTCGCACACAACCTCAAAGCCAAATATTCTCAGACAGTCTCCACATAGTCTCACATTGGTGGGGAATGAGAAAAACATGTTGCCACATTCAGCGAATCTGACATATGTGTGAATACCTGGCCTCTTTCTACAGGAGCAGCTTTTGTCTGGTTCATCTCATGTTTGTACTTCTCTGCATCTCTTTTTGTCAAGTCATTGTGGCTCTGAATCTTGCTCTCCTTACTGTTGGTTACTGCTAATGTTGGTGATCTGGGATTATAAACTTCTACTGTTCCGTGGATTGTAAACTAACTAAAGTAACTAAAGTAAACTAAGTAAACTAAATGCCAAAAGGCATATTATAAATGCAACTTACCTTACTTGAGATGGCATCACAGTGGGGCACCACCACCAGAACAACCTTGCCTATGGACAGGTCGTGAACTCAGTCATGCCACATAACAAACAATAACAACTTCAAGAGCACATTCTATGTGATCTACCTGACTGCTAGGCCATAGGCATCTGTCTGGGTTGTCATAACAACCTGGCACCTGGGCAACCAATTTATCTAGCAATCCATCTCCATAGCAGCGTTGGTTTAAACAACAACAAAAACACAAATTTATGAGTGCCATTCTGGAAATCCAACAGAGATAATAGGTTCACATTTAACCAGACAAAAGGCGACTGCTTACAGTTGGTATCATGTACTCGTGTACGTGTATATTTTTTAGAAGAGATGAAAACTTTTATTTTAACTATTTTTGTGGTTATTAGGAAAATAAGAAAATACACATGGATTAATCAGTATCTAATTGAAACATGAAATATATTGATAAATAAAATAGAAATTTGCACAGAGAACTTATACAAAGCAGTTTTGGTGTGTGTACACTTTTGTATGAATTTGTGTGTAAGCCTCTGCCAGTATATGCCTCACTGTGTGTACATAGATACAAGTTCAAGTTCAAGTCATTTATTTATCAAATGTGCAGCATCACTTACAGTCATACTGAACAATGAAATGTATTGGACGAGGCTCATTCCAACAAGGTAGGTACACAAATGTTTATTGGCAGCGGTGGGATTCGAACCCACGCCCCCGAAGAGACTGGAGCCTTAATCCAGCGCCTTAGACCGCTCGGCCACGCTACCGTATAATACATATATATATAATACATATAATACATATATATCTGTGTGTGTATGTATGTTTGTGTGCGTGTCCATGTGCATGTGTGCAAGCATGTATGTGTGTATGTATGTGTGAGTGTGTGTGAAAGAGTGCATTTCTATATGTTTGTGCCTGTGCTTGTTCTTGACGGACTTGTCATAAACATCTAAGGTAATCAAGCTCAAACTGTGATTAGCAAAGGTGACTTAACAAACACACATCCAGTTGCCTCTGTACATTCACACACAAATAAACATGTGTGAGGAAGGAAAAAGTTGATGACTTGAACTCATTAGTCTTGAACTAGTCTTGAAAGCTGCCATTCTAGCGAATTCTATGGGTGAAAAGTGTTGATTTGGTCAAAGTGACCTCCAAGTAAGCTCTACTACATTCATTCAGAAAGTCAGGGTGAAAACGCCATGTCACATTTGTTCTCTGTTGTTCCCACAAGCTTTTCATGAATTATCATGTTTCTAACCGGTGATGATAAATAACAATCTGTTTGATTTTTCAGTTCACCGCTGTGTATGTTACTGATAGGACCTTTCATTCGTAGAGGTATTCGTAGAGATGAGGTATAGACAGTGCAGAGAGAATGGCAAGTTACATTTGATGGTATGACACAATGACATACCCTAAATCACGGTAACAGTGAAATATTTTGACCGTATTTAGATTTTAGCATGTGGCAAATAGGCTTACATAAGATCTTAATGGCAGCAGCAGCATCTCTGTCAGTAGTCAACACACAGAGAGCCAGCTGGCTTACTCTGTTACACCAAGCACGAGAGAGAGAGAGAGAGAGAGAGAGAGAGAGAGAGAGAGACACAGAGAGAGCAAGTGTTTTTCCATGACGTCTCCTGTGCGTGTTCATGTATGATATAATAGAATAGCTGTGGTCAAGAAGTATGCCATCCTGTGCAATTATCTGGAAGTTTCTCTACTGAGACAGAACAAGCAGGCAAGCCTTTTGATATACAACACAATGCAGTATCTGTTCACAAATAATAGGTACAATGTTCTAATGAATAACCCTTTGCATTGTGAATGGCCTTGGAGGGTGGAAATGTCCGATTTCACTTCCAGTAGCAGACCCAACTAGAAAAGAAAATCCAGCAGACCAGAGAGCACACCAAGCATAACACTTTCTAACAAGATTCTAATGGATCAAATCAAATCAAATCACATGTATTTGTATAACCCTTAATCACTGTTACAGTCTCAAAGGGCTTCACAGTGCCCAACGTGTGAAAACAATACATGGTTAGCACATGACATCCCCCAGCCTTGGACCCTCACAGAGGACAAGTAAACACTCCAAAAAGCAAAAACAGAAGAAACCTTGGGAGGGGCTACTCAGAGAGGGATCCCCTTAACAGGACGGTCGGGCAAGCAATAGATGCAATAATTTGGGATGGGACATCCAGATCTGATGCAGGGCATCACAGCAAACAGCAGCTCAGTCAGCGTCATCCTACGAATGGGGGCCCACGCAGATGCCAACACTGCCGAGCTGTACACACCGTTACAACCAACATCTCAGTTCAATAACATCTGAAAAAATACAAACCCTGTTTACTGTGGGTATGCCTAGGACATCTTTACAACTGATGGGAAATCATACTAATGTTGCCAAGATAGTTTTGACAACAGTGCCACAAAATGACTGGGCACAGTATTTATAAGACACCAAATAGTACATCTGCTGTGACAGTGTAGCCCAAAGGAAACTGAGTGATAGTAGATGATGTGGCACTCCTCTTTAGTGTTAGTTATGCTTGCCTTTTTTGGTTATGCTGTTATGTTGCAGGGCAGATAGAAGCAGACTATGGTGGTGGCAGCAGCACAGCATGAAATCCCACTCCGAGACAGACATGCACAGAGTGGGGACGAAGAATCAACCAACCAGCTATCACTTTTCCATATATGCCCTCAAATAATGAGATGACATGTTTTAGTCATGCAATGTGGCAATATTTTTCCAAAATGGTACCAGGTGCTTTTAGTGAAAACAGGACTGTAAGAGTTAAAGAAACGCTTGCACGCAAGCATGAAGTAATAGCAACAGTCATAAAAAATAGGTTGCTGCAGCTTGGGAAACTGACAAACTGGCACTGACTCATAAAGTCAGTGCCAAGGTAGTGAGATGCATTCAAGCTCGCATGATACCTATTTTAGTTCTAGTTTTTCAATGGAAAATTACTCGGTTTCCGCATTCATGTATCTGGACATCTTTTTAGGAAGTGCACAGAGTCACCACAAAATCAGTAGCTGGTACTAACTGGCTCACTTTCACTGTGAGGGATTGAATTATTTGTAAGCAGGAAGAAGAGTAATGAATACAGATTGAGAAGAAGGTTAAATGACTGAATAATAATGTTTTATGGCAAACCAGAGAGCATACATTAGATATCGACTGCCAGCTTTTATTGGGAGATTATCAGAGCAAATTCACAGCTTAATGACAATGTTAAGCTTGGCTTCATAAGACTGGTACAACTTCTTAGGCTTTTGTTATTGTTATAGTTATTGTGATGTTACTGCATCTCACTCATTGCGTAATATTAAGTTTACTATTTCTGTTACATTTTTATAAAGGTGGTTATTTATAGATAAGTGGAATGTAAACCTAACCTGCAACAAGACACCTTACACCAAGTCAATTATTCAACTCACAGAATGGGCCTGGGTCCAAAAGGGACACGGATAACTAAACTTCATTATACTACGCACTAGCATCACGATCAATGGAAGCAACATTATCAAAACAAATTGAGCCGTGTTTTAAAATGGATGCTTTACTTTGTTTACATTCTTTACTTGTTAAGACACAAACACAAACCAGTTCTGTCTTGTCTCCTTGCAGGCATTAAGAATAGTCTCTTGAAACCTGTGATAACACTAGCATGTCTAGCAACAGAACATTATTTCATTTAAAACACTGAAGCCAACCTGTGAACTTAAATCCAGGTTACTTAAACCCTTAAAGACATACAGTCTGGGTGTCAATAATCACATCAGCCATCTTCTCAGAATAAAGGTGAGCACACATTGAAAATATAGATTTTTTTTAAAAAGTTGCAGATGAATAATATGATAGTTGTTTCAGTCTTCAGAACGCAGAATATAGCTCATTACCTTTTTGGCTCATCCTTACTAAAGTTGCCAAAAATTCAGGGGGTACTGTAATCAAACTGCATAATTCAAATGATTCATAAGTTTTCATAACTGCAGGTACAATTAATTAGAGAAGCCTACTTTCCCAACTTTTTGTAGGTTGTGAATCAGAGAACATAAATGAGTTCATGAAGGAAAATTACTAGCTAAAGGTTTTTTTTTTCTGTTTTTTTTAAAAATCATTTTATTGCTACAGCTATGTTTGAGGAAGTCAGTTGCTCCTTCTAGCAGGAGGAGTTAACCTAGACATAGGCTTGGTTAGCCATAGGACACTCAATATTTACACCAGAATTTCATGATTCATGAGTTCATTGAGTGTTTCTATTGTTACGCAATCTCTGTCCTAGGTATACTGTGACTATTAACAAGACCTCATGACATGTCAACATGTCTCCAAAAAGCCTCTGCCTCTTTGGAGCTGTGTTGGAGCTTGTTGGAATGGGCATGGCTGTAGTGATTTGTTGTTTGTATTGGCAACTAAGAGCACTGTTTCAAATCAAACAGGTCAATGACAGTCCAAAGGCAGCTGTTTTGGAGAAAGGATATCTGTACCGTGAAGTCTTATGTTACACTAAAGGTCAGTAAGCTTGCAAATATCCAAAAATGTTAAAAGTGTTACAATATTGTCCACTAGTGACTTAAGTGACCTATTATCTGTTAACAAGTACCATTTTGTATTATGTCATTTTTGTGAGAATAGTAAATATCTTGGTTGAACATGAAAAGGGTCACTGA
Source organism: Gephyroberyx darwinii (assembly GCA_900660455.1). Classification (NCBI taxonomy): domain Eukaryota; kingdom Metazoa; phylum Chordata; class Actinopteri; order Trachichthyiformes; family Trachichthyidae; genus Gephyroberyx; species Gephyroberyx darwinii. The sequence goes on along the minus strand of CABFOQ010029665.1, from coordinate 26,080 downwards.
GTACAACACAAAACAGAGGTCGCCAGTCAATGATGCATCTTCAATCATCACTACTGGAAAAATATCTTTTAGGGTTATGATGATGAAATACATCGTCAGTGACTCTTTGCAGTTGAGGTTAAAATAAACATCAACTTTCAATTAACAGTAACAATTTAAAAGATTCTAAAAATGAAACCAACAGCCTCAAAAAAGAAAAGATGAGTTATGATCGAAGCTGCAGCATTGGCTGTGAATCAACTCCAAGTCTGTTCTCATCCATTTCATTACTCTCTGTGACTGCATTCATTGGTAACGTAGAAACATTACACTTAACTTTGAAAACGTCCCACCTTTCGGGTAGCAGGCCATGGTTGAACATGAATGAAGCCACGATGGAAAAAACCAAGATGGTCGTAAGGGTGATGAGCATGCAGATTGTCCTAACAGGGGACCCCTGGATATAGATGCCATCTTCCAGTATGCAACCAGGAAAACAAAGGACAACAGGAAGACCTACAGCCTTCTCTCCTGACAAATATCTTATCGTCAGCCCTAGAAGGTAACCTACTGAGGCCCCGTAACCATTTGACACCTTAAAGAAGAGGACGCAGACCAGATGGGGGAATATAAGGGTGTAGGAAACATCTGCTCCGAGGATCCAGAGCATCAGGATACTGTTGGTCTGGAATGTTAAAGCTGTGCTGACTACACCCACCACAACTACTGAGACTCGAATCACCCACTGCATCTCCTTGTCTGAAGCCTAGGAACATGGGAAGAGAGAGTGGTACAAAGAGAAAGGCTTAACTCTTCATGCATATGCCTGTGCTTTCCAAAAGTGATGAATTTGATTAATTTCTGCTATTTTAGTTTGCTCTCACACAGCTAGAGCAGGCATGAAACAGTACAGCAGCAACAAACAGCAAACAAAATGATGATTAACCACATCTGCTTCACCTGTTTACGTAGGATGTTCTTATAGATGTTGGTAGAGAAAACAGTAGTTGCTGACAGCAGGGCAGAGTCTGTGGATGACATGACAGCAGCGGCCACGGCTCCGATCCCAATGATGGAGATGTAAGACGGGGTAAGGTATTGTAGGGTCAGGGGGAGAACCAAATTCGCCATACCCCGCTCATACGGAGATGGACAACCATACAGCGTCAAGTTCCAGTCTGGACAACGGGAGAATTTACAGTTTTATTTTCGGAAAGGTTCCTTACCATTACACTGGATCCATACAGCACTGATATAGAAACCTGGCTTCAATATTAGAGCTAAGGGGGCAGGTGGGAGTGAGTATGTCATTGGGGTGATCAAGTGGGCAACTCCTATCACAAGGTTTTCATTGAATTAGGCCCACAATACCTCCAGGAATTAATACTAAATTCTAAAGTCCCCAAACCACCCCTACCTGCTTGCAGCACTGATCAGAACTACAGTACATTCACCAACATTAACATCAGGGGGACCTGCTTGTGGCAGACTCGGGGGAGGGTGTGTGTAGAGATGAGTCAGTGGACTGGATCCCGCCTATGCCTCACCCACACCCTTCCCCCAGTCTGCCATGCTGCTCTTTCCTTGAAATAGGCTGACCAGGTGAATTCAGGTGAAGGCTGTGATTCCTTATTGATTTCACCGATTCACTTCAGTCCACTTCAGATGGAGATGAAGGTGAGGAGACAGAAACTCTTTGTCTAACTCAAGTGCTAGGCTTAACCTTGGCAGAAACTCAGATCATTGCTGAGATCTGTTCAAACCTGTTAGAGAACCAGATGGCTGGGTTCTTTAGAAAGTGTTATGTCACACTTTCGAAGGTATCCAGACATCTTTCAGCCCAAATAAGAGATTCCAGGCTTGCTTTAGCCTGGCAGAGAAGGCAGGTGCTTATTCTAAAGTTGGCAAGATCTCTCTCCGGATTCATAAAGCTCAATAAGCCCTTCAAACTATAGCCACTGGATTTCTGATCTTTGTTTATGCACCTTCCAGACTTCAATAATTCTCAACAGTACCATGTGGCAAACCCCACCAATATGGCACCTAAGTAAAATGTATTTCCAAATACTGTCTGCATAATGTGCAGGCTTTTGGGATGACTGAATCAAAGACTATTGATTTGGATGGGTGTCAATTGGGGTCAATTCACTTTTAATGCAGCAGCAATTCAAAAACTATGAAACCTTCACTCTTTACATCATATTGTACCTGTTGGAAAATTATTGATAATGAATTCCCTCATTTCAGCCAATGAACATGAATACCTCCTGGCCTTGATGTACTGTAAATGTCTATGTTAAAGGTCTATTTCCCACCTGTAGAAGCGGCGACAGCCCCTACCAAAACAGGGGGGATTCCCAGGATGGCAATGAGAACGGCAGCAATATGACAGATGAACTGGGCCTTTGCTGAGGAGGCGGCAGACAGTGTCCTCTGGTGGAAGCACTGGAATGACAAACTACCCAGAGCCTGGGCAAACACAGTAAGTATCCAATGGTGAAATTCTCCTTCTCCAAGAAAAAATGTTGCTTAATAGAGTGACATTTGGATATAGTCATGCTTTAAAGTTTGTGAACCCTACATTATTTAATATACATAACCTTATAAATAACATAGAAAATCTTGATCTAAACCTCAAGATATATGAAATAAAGATCATACACAAATATATATAACTAAAAAAAGTATAAATTTAAATCAAATGTAGAAACCATGCGTACACACAAAAAGTGTGCGTTTACCACTTTTCACACAGGATTTGGAATTTACAAAAATCAACAAGCGGTGAGAATGCATGTACCTGTACACATATTTCATGCGTCGGCCAATCTGCCAGGTCACAGCTCTTTTCTATATATATGTAGCTTTTTCTTTAGCACCAGTTATGCTCTTAGATGCTTTTTTGGGGAGGAGATGGTTTTGATGACTAGTAGTTCTAATGTACTTGTTGTAAGTTGCTGTGGGTAAAAGCGTCTGCTAAATGACTGTTATGTAATGTAAATGATTCTTTCCCCTGAACCTCAACCTGTTCAGGCACCAAGGTCTTCATTGTCAGTATCTGTTCCAAATATTCTACACTGTAACAAAGTACAAACAAGACTCGAGAGACTTTCATTGCAGGTCCGATTACAAGATCCAAACTGGGCGACATACCAAGTTCCATCTGGGCAGGTGGATCTGTCTCTCCCAAGTCATCAGGCACAAGGATGGCCCAGGATACAAGGCATGTGCTCATCAAGCAGAGATACCATTGGGGTCCCCAGTGGAGGAGGAGAGCCTCCTCCACTGGGGTCCCCTCTCTTCCTCTAGTGGCCTGCACATTAGCACTGTAAACTTTTTGGCCTGATGCTTGTAATCAGACCACCTTGTCCAGGGCCCGGGGCTAAGAACTAACAACGTTTACTGCTGTAGTTACCTTTTCCCATTCAACATATTTTATTTTGTTTGTAACACCAGAGTGTCTGCCTTCAAATAATAGGTGCTTTCTTTTTTATATTTCTTTCTTTTTTCTTTAACTATTCCTTCAACTTCACAGTGCAGTTTTGGGTTATTGCCAAACATGGCATTTCTGATTGCGACCAAACAGAGACAGACTTCCAGAAATGGTCAGGTTTGCCCAGGTGGTGAGATTGATGCACACTCAATACTCAATTCCTGAGGTTTGTGCATCTATGTTAACCGAAGCCACAAAAACAGCACAGAATGCCAACGTTTGAGCCAAGACATGGTCTGAGTAGTCCTCTCTAGTGTGCTCCCGCAGCTATTTCAGCCACACCCATTGCTGACAGGTGTATAAAATCAAGCAATGCATGCAATCTCCATATAATCTCCATACAAAGCATCCGCCAGGTGAAGCATAATCCTTGTGTCAGCCTCCTCATGCGTACATGGAGCAAGAGGTGATAAATCTTGGGGCTTCATACACAGAACTTCAGTGTAATGTGTGGTAATTACTTGCTTCCTAGTGCTAATGCCTGAAATGCATGTTACCAGAAAGGAGAACAACTCTACTTTGTTGTCGCTGATCCGTAGAAACTCCTGCCAGTTTCCTGGAATGGAAATACAGGCTTCAACACGTCTCTGCGCTCCTTTCCTCCTCTTGCTACGTGTTTCTCCCTTTAGGCTATCTGGGAAGTACTCATCCCACACAACATCTACTCTGAGGACATGCTGCAAATGGGAAAATATGTATGGCAGGAATACTTGCGATGCATACTGAATGTGGAAGGATGGCCTGGTTTTAGCATGTACACAATGGCTGCTCCATCAAGAATGGTGACTTCTACTTCTGACACTTTCTGGTGTGAAGAAGCCAGCTTTTCCAAACATTTCACAAGATCTGACTTTGTCCCTGTTCTCATGCTACCCATGCTTGACAATACCGGTGGCCATGCCTGGTTCTGATGCTCAAAGAACTCATTACGATTCCCATTCCTTATCTGTGATCCAATGTAGAGTCTGGAAAACAGAGAGCAGTCATTCCTTAGTGATTTCTTCTTAGTCATTTGACTTCTTGACTTTTCAAAAACTGGAGGATGGCTAAAGAGAGGTAAATTGTTCCTTTTGATAGGGACGTTTTGTTCGGTCCACAAGGCACTCCTTGACATGTGCATTATACTGGGCATTTCCAAGTGACTCAATCTTTTGTACAGTTTGAACAACAGCTGGGTCTGTGAGGTCTCTGGTGTTCAGGACAAGGAGATGACAGCTGTCGTCAATGAATGGATTACCCATCACCTCAATTGTGTTACACAGCGCACTAACATCTCGCCTGCTTATGTTTTGTTTGATCATGATGCCTGAAGTCTGACCCTTTTCTCTTCTCGAGCAAGCTTTCAAACTCTCCAACCAAACGGGCCATCTCAGGTCTACAGACAATCCAGCACTGAAGAGCCCCAGGGTTTTCGGTTAGGCCAACTGCTCCACCATCACCTTTCACAGAGGCGTTATTCTGCTCATGCGCATGGTCAATGGCAATGGCAGAGAAAGCATGTGAAGTCTTCTTGACAGTGAAGTTTCCCTTGAGAAACTCTGCAAAGACATCAGAGTAAGTGGCCTCTAGTGTCACCATGTCACATAGATGAATAGGAATCCATCTGGCGTAATTGGTGTGATCCAAAGCGAAGAACCAAGGAACAATCTTAGTGAGAGCATCAATGTAGAGCAAGAAATCTGCCTCTCGAATGGCTCTGACATAGATCATCATTTTCAGCTGAAGGTGTAGAATAGTGTACCAGAACTTGAACTGTAGACATTTTTCAGGGGTTCTCGGTCATAGTCTTGTAGCCTGCCCCCTCTGTGTCATGTTTTGAATCTGCTGGGCACTGAAGCACCTCTGATGTTTCCTCTTGGCAAAGGACACATTTGCTTTAGTCTGTTTCCAGAGATTGTGTCCCTGATGTTACATTTTGTGGGTCCACCAACTTATAGATCTTTGCCATTGTACCACTAAGAATAGAGTTTTAAACCAAACTGTGTGGGAGCATGGAATGAATCATGTTCAATAAATGGAGCTTGGATTTAAGTGACACCCCTAAATCGATTTCATCTGAGAAAATATTGTGTTCTCGCAGGAGAAAGTATCAATTTTAGGATGGGGGAGGGGCAGAGCTGCACCTGCACTGCATTTGTGTGGGAAGGTTTTTCTTCTGTCCAAATTCAAGCATATGTATGTATGTTTATTTTTTTGTTTGTTCAATTCTAATTTGAGTGAGTGTGTGAGTGTATGAGAGAAAGTGAGGAAGAATAAGAAAGGTTAAAAAAATTGAACTCCAGTCAATGCTATGCAATGGAAGTTGCATTATAGTTTTTTTTTAAGATGCAGTGAAGGTTGAGTCATAAGATAATATTATATTTTACAGGGTTACTTCCTTAATATAATAATGATTATGGTTACTCATTTGGAGTTGATGTCAAAATGTGTTTTTTTTAGAGAAAACGCCTGAGAATATATGCATTAAAAAGCCCTAATCTAGGGTTTCTACAAGAAAAATGTTTTTTAAATTGAACCCACAGTTTTACAAACCTCCAAGCTTGATCCTGGAGAACAAACATCAAGAACAAAACTAACAAATCCGTCACAGAGCAGCATGTGTGCCATGAGAAGGCCTTTTCCATAGATTGAGGGTGGTCATTCAGAAAAATGGCTGCTGCTCTTGTCCTGGGATGAACCAACGATGGCCCTATAACCAAAAATCTTTCAAAGGGCATGTCTAAATTTTATACTTTTATCACAAAGTGCACAATTCCCCCCCTTGATTGCACCTATCTGCTGGACTAATAGACAGGCAGTAGAATGGGCCGTTCTGAAGCGCTCAGTGACTTCCAATGTGGCACCACCATAGGATGACACCAGCGAAATGCCATAAATGGTTCACTTTGATTGGAAGAAAGTGTATACTATATTAAGAAAAAAAAAATCTAAATCAAATCTACTCCAATCCTGCATACATCCCCCCACTCCAGCACTTAAAGTGCTAGGACACTTGTTTGATCATGTGAGGAGAACCAGCTGGGAGGAGCTTGTTACATAGAATATTACAATTTGTGCAAGGAAGTTTAGAGCTCGGCAACGATCTTGACAATTATCAGCATATACATTTTCTCAATCTACACAGAAACCTGAAATGCAAACAGCCCATAATGCTACAAAATGGGCTTAGGGCACAGACAACTGACTGGTGTTAACATTGTAGACAAACTTAACACCAACAGCCAATCAGGCAGCAAAAATAAGTTTGCATGTAGCTGAGGTACACACCCATTTACAGCAACATGGCAAAGTATCACATTATTGTTACAATTATTATAATATCATTATTATGATTCTCTCACCAGCATTAAGAAGTTATCAATCCACCTCCAGACATGGTCCAGCTCCAGAGTGCCTATCCAGGGGGCTTGGTAGGTGTGGTTAAATGCCGTCTGGGCAATGGATGTGGATGTGGAGTTGACCAGAAGGAAGGGGACACACAGCCACTGCGCAGATACAAATTACACAAGATAGTCGAGCAAACAACACCTGACGCAGAAAAAGGTTGTATCAATAATCCAGTTTTTGTATATTTGGTAACCGTTATGTAAGCCCTGTGTGTTCATGTTAATTGTTATTGATATGCAAGGCTTTTATTAATTGTTAATTACTCTCTGATTACTCTGACAAGAAAAAAATGTGTTCTGCAGCACTAATGCAGAATAGATGCAGGATGGGGGACTTGTTGTTGTGGGAGTATGTGTTTAAAATAACTCACCAGACTGATGAATACTAGAGACAGTTGGATGACATCGGTGTAGGCCACAGAATAAAGGCCACCTAACAATGTGTAGACAATGGCCACTGCAGAAGAAATCCAAATAGAGTAGGAGTAGGGCAAGTCCAGTATCACGCTCATAGTTCCTCCTGTTACAAACACCCACCAATCATTCACATTTTAAATGCTTTATTTGAATGAACTGAAAGAACTTTTAAGTGTTTTTTAATTGGTAAGTATATACGTTTACCAAGGCTAAGCAGAGTGCAGGAGACCCACAGCACATCCACCAGCAGAGCAGGTAGTACTAGTGCACCACTCAGTAGGTTTCCATACTTTATCTGGAATGGGTCCACCATGGTCACATACTTCCTTTCCCTCATTGGCTTGGCAAAGAAAAGACCACCTAGATAACACAGTGGATGAAATAACCATTTCTTCAGTGTGTAAGGATTTCGTTCGTTGCCATGTATTGTGTTGATATGTAAGTTGTCAATATTCAGTGCCACCAAGACAAATTCCTGCATGTTTATTGTACATTTATTGTAGCTGGTTAATAAAGTGATTTAGATTGTCCCAAGATATAAACAACAGAATAACATTCAGGAAAATGTGGGTTAAACTAATAAAGAAAAGAAATCCTGAAAGTCAATACATTGTGTTTTGTGGTAGCTTCATGTGACAAGAAAATACAACAGAATTTATTCTAGTTTGCTATAAAAAAATGTGAAAGTAATGCCGTACTGAAAGATGTCTTCGGGACAATTGAGACTTTACTTTAATAATAGCATACGGTACATACAGTTCTGTATTCTCTGTTGTATTTCTCTATGAATTGACTTGAATTGTGTGTGACAGGTTGTTTGAGTTCATCGGCTTGTCTTACCAATTATAAAGGACACAGAGTATTGTACAGGCATAAGAGCCCATATTAACCCCATTTTAGGACTGTACACTGCCTCAGCTATGCCTAGGATGAAGCCACCTCCAACCCATGTAGCTGCAGAAGAATGACACACACACACACACCATATAATTCATCATAAATTCAATCATATATGTACACAACTAGCATGTAAAAATAAGCAATACAATTCGTAGAAAAAATTAAATTGTCACGGCCTCGGCTGTGCCTCCAATTTTCCCTTGTGTTTCTTGTTTTCCCTCCCCTTTGTGTTTCCAGTGTGTCCCTGTCTGTTTCTCTCTGTGTCTATCTCTGTGGTGGGCGTGGCGCTCCGTTCACTCTCCCGGCTCCCTGATTGCTGCCCCGTCTACTCACCGGCTCCAAGCTACACACCTGCAATCCATCTACACATCGACTCTGCAGTATATCTACCCCGGTTCTTCAGTCACTCATCGCCAGATCGTTGTTTCAGCCTTTGTGGTTAGCTCACGTCTCCGGCCTCTTGAATTGTGCATTCGAGTCTTTATCTTCTGTGTGTGTTTGATTCCTTGCTAACCCTGTCTCCTTGTGCTCCAGGATCATTGCTCGCCTGCCTGCCTGTTCATCTCCCTGCCTGCCTCACCAGCCATGCTCGCTTCCAGCTCTCACTCCTGCTCTGTCACGCTTCGCCAGCCATCAGCCCTCCCTTCTCTCCTCTGCCTTCGCCTGCCAGACTATTCCCCTCATCACCCTCACCTCCAGTATCCCCACCAATAAACCTCATCTTCTTTATTCTCACTCTGAGTCCGAGATCTGCATTTGGGTTCCCCTAGTTGATCGTGACAAAAATAAAACAGACTATTGTTAAAACACAAACTATTTTGTCTCAATGTAATCATTCCTCAAGTCTAGAAGGAGGGGTAAATATTAGTGTATTTGTTCAATTTAAGACAGTATAGTTAGGGGCAAGAGTTTGATGCTACCTGTTTCTGAGGACAGATTCTGGATCAGCACTATGGAGCTCAAAAGCAATTTCATTGCGTTGAAAAGACAGCTGATGTAGAGCCAGTCCTTAAAAACAAGAAGCCTCAAACTTTTGTGGCATGCTGCTAATCCCTGTTTAATTAAGTAACTTAGAATTTGTAGGAAGTATAAGTCTAGTAAGTTCCCCCGGGGAAAAGCCAGGATTCACACACCCAGTCTGAGGGCACATTCATGTCACAGATCACACTGGAGGCCAGGTTCAAACAAAAATGATACGCGGTTCTTGACTCCACTACACTTTGTTTAACGAAACTGATTTATTTAACAAAAACTGAGATATCCCTGTGTGCATAAATCTGTGAACTCCTTCAATCAGTAACTTGTCAGAGGCCAGTTTAATGGACAGGCAAGGCAAGCAACTGCCTGGGGTCCCGAGAAAGAGAAAAAATAGGAGGAAAAGAAAAGAAAGCAGGACAGTGGCAAGTAAAGAACATAATGATGATAAACTATAATATTAAATAGTAAGCCAACAAGCAAAGGTGCTTTTTTTTTTTTACATGCTGTCTAACAAGCTAACAGAATTTTGCTTGCTAGATAGATTGTTTTTTGCAAAGTTATTTGTTTAGCCGTTGTTTGCCTGTTACCTCTGTCCGCTGGCTTTCCCCCAAATCTAAATCTACTGTATGAGCCTCGAGCAGATGAATTCAAATATAATCTAAATACATAGTAATTAAGCCAGGTTTGTGAAACCAGCATGTGAAACTGGCTAAACTTTAATCAAATGCAATATTAATTTGAAAAGAAGCTGATAGGATAATATGAATAGTCATACAAAAAAATATAATAAAATAATATGAAAGTAATACTAATTGTATGACAGCCATGTCTAGGGTGAATATTAAAATATAAATAATATTGGGGGTTTACTCCAACAGAGAAAAATAACAACATAAAAGGCCAACAGGGCTAATAAACTAAACTCAAAATAACAAAAAGACTAACATAAACTACAGTACTACTGCTTGAACTCGGGATGGCTTCTTTTCTTGGCATGGGTAGGCTCAAGAATCAGCGACAGGGGATGGAAGCACAAACTGTTAAATAGTGGCAGACACAGGTGAGAGCAATCAACGATGATCCGGGGGGTGGGCGCTGCCGGCGCTGTGTTGCTGCACTTTTTGAAATAAACTCAATTGAGTGGCATTTTTTTGCTGGCATGTGACTTTGTATTATATTTTGTATCACATGTACATTGTGAATTTGATCATTTATTTAAGTAGTTTGAACTACTTTTTCTAAGTAGCTTTAGTTAACCAAGCTAGATTTCTCGTTAGGGTAGCTTTGCTGTAGTTCAACTTCTTCCAGTGTGAAGTAATTGGTAGCTTGCAAAGCTATGCCTTCTTCCCCAACACTGTATACAGCATAATCTTAATATACAGACGGTGATGATGATTACTATTATTTGCCCTGTATTGCCCCGTATCTTACCTGTCATGGTGAAAACTCCCACCACCAAGTTGATATTCCTGCCTCCAAGGAGTGTCACTTCTGTCCTGTCTCCATGGCTCTTCTTCTCAGCCCTCCTGGACTTCCAGGAGGCCCACATCCCCGTCCCCAGAACCAGGAGGTAGAACAGCACCACCACAACAAGACCAGGAATGTTCAAAGCCATAGTGGTCCGACCACTCACTGAAAGAGAGAGTGACTGGATAAAGTGAAAGACCTTCAGACTAAGAGTGTGCCGGAACAAACAACAAAGGTCACAGACACAAACGTATACATCCACTGAGCCAATGTTTTGACAGCACTCAAACCTCTAGTCACAGCCTGGCTTTCTAAGTGTTCAAGCAAGCTCTTTTGTAACTCAACTGACTGTAAATTAGTTACCTGAGTTTAACCTGAGCAGTAAGGCAACTTCAGAAGACAAATCATCACAATGATCATATATGGCATCATCCCCAAAATCCCCATCATGCAATAACGAACCTCTTCTTGCCATTTTACCAGTCTAACAGACAGAAATATATATTAAATAAGAAATATTTGCTACCCTGATGAACCACAGAGCTTAAATCAGCCTTTACCATAAATGCACATTACAACACCAAATAGCTGATTAGTAATGTATATAAGGTAAAACAATAGAAAACAGTGGCTAGTACCAACCAAATAACTTTAATAATATATATTTTTTCACACAGTCAAATCACTTAGCTTACAGTCCCCAGCTTCCAATGTAGTCCTGGGATACCACAGCTGCGTATTTCTTCTTTTGTACCTTGTTGTGGGTGTCAGCCGTGACTGGATTCAGTCCACACACAGTCACAGTTCCTCCTCACAAAAACACTGTACGACCTCACTTTTATTTTCACATAGACTACATTTAAGGATTAAATGGAGTAGCCTAACTGCATTCTTCTGGTCCAACAGCTCCCTAAATGGGGTGCAGATGTGCAATGTGCAAAGAGCACAACTCAGAAATACAAATACTTTTATGAATACAGAGATAGATAGATAGATAGATAGATATAAATAGATAGATAGATAATAGGCGATTTTTAATATTAAAGTTTGATTGTAGAATATAGACTTTTGCATTCAGAGAGACCTGAAAGACTTGACTTGCCACTTGCTCATAGAGACTTGCGACTTGACTGGAGACTTGTTACAAATTACTTCAGACTTGACTTGGACTTGAGCAGAGAGAAAAACCTAAACACCTATAAATGCATAGATAAGTATATACCTGCAGTGCTGGAGACCTGTGTCCGATTCCCAGGCCAGGAGAGTTTTCTTTTTAGGTGCTTTCAGTAGTGGACAGGGGTCAGCATGGGCTTTCTGACCGGTCTGCTGCTACGCAGCCCCATACGCAGCAAGCTGCGATGCACTGTGTGTTCTGACACCTTTCCATCATAGCCAGCATTAACTTTTTCGTCAATTTGTGCTACAGTAGCTCTTCTGTGGGATTGGACCAGACGGGCTAGCCGTCGTTCCCCGCGCACATCAATGAGCCTTGGGTGCCCACGACCCTATCTCCGGTTCGCCGGTTGTTGTTCCTTGGACAACTTTTGGTAGGTGGTAATCAATGTTATTCATTTCACCTGTCAGTGGTTTTAATGTTGTGGCTGATCCGTGTGTATGCATGCTTCTTTTCCTGTGAATCTCTTACAATATTGAACTGGTGAAGCGGTTTTTCATTTATAGAAGTAGACTATTAATAAAGTTTGCTTTTGCCCATCATCTTCAAGGTACTAGTGCAGGGTCCGGCGGGGTCCGGCCTAACCCTAACCCTAACCCTAACCCTTGTTCCACACATTAGTCTGTTAAGCCATTTAAAAAAAAAAAAATTGTATAATATATAAAGATGAGCATTTCCTCTACTTAGTGGTCAGGATAAGGATTACAGGTAGATGGACATCTTCACCTAAACGGCGCCTCTGACCTAATAGGTAACTAACTTTGAGATCATTGTCTAATAAGTAGAGATACAACCTAAAATGCTGGATCGGGTATCGGCGAGTACACAAGTCTATGCACCGGTAACGGCCGGTACGCAAGTTAAGGTATCACAATCGGTATTGGGAAGGAAAAAATGCTATCGAGACATCTCTACTAATAAGTGACAGATTTTTTTTTTCTTTAATCTCCTCAGTATCTCAATGTGTCAGTCGATAGCACCATGTCTTGTCAGAAGTGTCGTTGAGCAAGACTCATTGAGCAAGAACCTACCAGTGCTCACTCATATGTTGTATTGATTGTATTCGTTGTATGTCATTCTGGATAAAATGTGGCACATAATGTACAATATAATAGACACCCCTCTCTTCTTATTTTTTCATTTTTCACTTATTCTTACTAATATTTGCACATTACAGTACTGAAATGACTGTAATGAGAGGAAGTACATCATGTTAGGTTAAATTCTGACTTGAAGGTCAAGGTTTGAAGACTTAACTCTTCATCATTCCAGTCTATTTCTCATTTCTCTTCAGCTATGGTGTACTTGGACTAAATACTTTGCAACTCCTCATGCAAAATATATTCATATATAGATAGAAAACTAAATTCCAATGTTTTGGCTTTGCATTATTTTCACTTTATCGACCATAAATGTTGCATATACTGTATATATTCATAGGTAACACGTCATAAGGTTCCCTTAACCAATGTTAGTAAATACATTCATTAATAATGAACAAACCCTTAACTAAGGCATGAATTGCATTTGACTAACTAACGCTAACGCTGAAATATAGCATTGATTCAACATCATTGATTTTGCACCCTGGAATAACGCTGACTCATCAGAGTTCAATTTTATTTATCCTTGTTTAGTTCTGTCAGTTTGAACACATGAATAAATGTATAAAAGTATGTTTTCAGTAAAAATCGGTATCCGTGTCAGCTCTCAATCTTTGGTGAACCAGCCTATTCTTAGTGTCTTAATTCTACCGGCCTGTTCAGACTGTTCCAGTTCTGTCTGGATCTTAGAGACCTTCTGTGTGTTCTGAGAAACATAAATGGTTGTAAGTGAACTAGTTGAATGGTTGAATAAGCAAAAAAGGTGTAACTGGAAGACCAATAAATAAATAATAAAAAAAAACGTTGACATTGTTTTTAATGGTGGGAGATGAGCATTACAAAGCAAGAGCAGACTTCATCGTCGTTCACAGATAAAATCCCTGATAAAAACAATAATGCATCTTATGGCTTATTATTACGGCATGCTTCGTGAGCGCAGATGATAAAAAAAGATTTTCCAGTCTTTGTTTGGGGCAATTTCCTCATGAAGATCAAAATGAAAAGTAATTCATTTCTTTGCTGCAAATTGGGAATGCAATACAAGAAATTATATTCTGGTTCAACCAAAGGAAGCAAAACATGTAAACATAGTAAAAGGTATAGAATAATGTGTTTCAGCACTATTGCTATTAAAAGTATATATAGAAATATTGTCTGCAATATAATGTGTTCCCAGTCACTGTAGAATAGTGACATTTTTTGATTCATTTCTCCAGTGAACATGCAGATCCAATGAGTGTCAATTCTCTCATTTAGGAAACATTCCAAGTGAAAATGCTGCAAAACAGCAGTTTACCAACAATAATAATCTCTGGGTAAATCTCAGTTACAGTGTTATTTACCTCATTGTGATAAATTGTATTCATTTCCATTGAGTTGATTTCAAGGAACTCCAATGATTGGCTGACAACCAGTGATTGTATCGGTTTGGATTGGTTGACATTCTCTGAGACACTCCCACATATTGTCTCAATCAAAGGCTGAAAAAGCAACAATGCGGTCTGACATTCTTTATTGTACAATGTATTCCTGGACTGTGCTGACCATCTATGTTCAGGCTCTGTCACTGGTATACCATTATGTATAAGGCAATACTGAAAAGTCTTCCCTATTAATTATGCATTTATTTTGAGGAGCAGTGTAGTCTGAGGTCCCAAAAGTCCTTTCTGATGACTGTCAGGCAGAGATGGCGTAGGTCTTTATGATCTCTCCAGCTCTGCCCCCGTAATGAGGTTGTAAATGGGAGATAAATCTGTTGGAAATTATTAAAGTTCGATTAATTGTCTTTTACTTACTGTGAAATGTTTGCCAATCTTTGCCAATTCACTCTTAATCTTAATGGGAAGAACCTATAAAGGCTAAATAGAAAAGAAAAATACATTTATGAAAATAAAAGACAACCAATGGTTGACAGCCACATCATCATACACTGGAGGGCTTATAAGGGTGCAGTATTTGAACTGGGAAATGCAAGTGTTCAAAAACTGGCAAATGAGAGAAAAGCTAGTAAAGCTATTACATTTTCATAAATCATACCAAATGTCTGTGCAAAATGACAACAAAGTTAATGTGAGAAGGACTGTACCTCACCCCAACCTTAACTGCTGTTTCAAAAAGTCATATGATGTGCATACATCAGCATTCTGCTACAAGATTTACAAAACACAGCTTTAGGCTTCCATATGCTTTGTACTACATAATAAAATCAAGTCCAATCAAATCACACTTCATTTCTTCAGTATTCGCCAGTCCATCCTACTGGTGTGAAACAGACAGATGAAAAAAGTCTGACTTGATTTGATCAAATCAATCAATCAATTCTTGCTCTCTTTTTTTGGTTTTGTAAACAATTAATAACATTCAGAGCACTCCTCCTTGATGGCCTGGGATAATCAGGAGTGGAAATTGAAGTCATTTTTGAATGATCAGTCAGTCAAACAATAGGCCTCCATGAACTGGATGAAATCAATTCTGATTCACTCTGTGTGTGTGGCCTGCTATTGTCATACTCCACTACTCTTAGGTCTAAAACTATGCTTTAAACATTCCTAAAGTTCTCCTGTCTTTACATTCCAAATGAGCATGAACACACTTCGGTAACTTATTAATCATCAAACCCATAACATCTTAGAAATGCTAAATTAATAAAACATAATAAATAACATAGAATACATTCAAGTACATCAATTCCTCTATATTGGAATACAGGCAGGTTCTCCTTCTTTTGCAGCTTGCAACGTTATTTCAGTCTACAGTCCAGTGGTTGACTGATTGAATAATTAGATTGTGGGCTACGTGCACAGCATACAGTCAGTAATGACATGCACCTCATCAATCTATGCCCAGCTAAGTTAACTGTAACTGCACAAAAGGGCATTGTGATCTCTCTCTGGTGATCTATGATGTCATGAATTGGCTCTCTGATGTCATAGAGAGTTCTTGTGATCATGTGAGCTGTCATGGAGCTCTGTTGCGCTAGTGTGTCTCCCAGGTAACCTCCCCTCACTGGTTACTGTCCCTTCTGACATGTCAACTGTCCCAGGTCACACTCTGCCCTCATCGCTCACTGGTGACCCCATGTGTCTGAGGTTAGAGACCAGAGGTTGGTTGAAGGTCATTTGAAAGGTTGTGGTCCACTCATAATGCAGTAAGAGTGCGGAACAGTTGAGTGAGGCAGAAGACAGAGGCGGTGAGCGCTGTGCACTGTTTGGCTAGCAGCTTGGTGCTCAGGTCCTGGCA
>CABFOQ010029650.1:23265-40644 GCA_900660455.1 Gephyroberyx darwinii | reverse complement strand
GGGAGGGATGGAGAGGAAGGAAGGAGGCAAAGAGAGAGAGAGAGGGTGAGGTGGAGGAAACGAGGGAGAAAAGGAGGATGAGATGAGGAGGGAAGAAGGATGTGAGGGACGTAAGAAAGGAGAGTGCAGCAGGAAGGTAGGCAAGGATGGAGGAAGGGAGGGAAGGAGTGAGGTGTGTTAGAGGCAGGGAGTTGAAGGAGAAAAGGTGGTGAAAAGGGAGCAGATCAATTTTAAAGGATGGATTTGATCCACTCGTACTACATTTTAAAGATATCCTGAAGGTATTATTTTCACAATGATACCCAGCAGACCTACCAGTCTAAGCTCTGGCAGGGTGTCCAGTTTGACATGGCTGTCTTTGTGCTCCACTGACAGCTTGTAGTTAATCTGAGGCAGCTCCAGGTAGCCCAGACCCAAACCCACCTAGACACAAACGACAACAACAACAACAAAACGTACAATATAAGAGAGGATTCTTTTCTGAGGTCATTTTTGGGGCAATAGTTTGTTGGTGTTTAGCCGCTATCCAGTCATGTGTCTATGACTTTGACTTGCTGTTCCTCTGTGCTGTTTGGCACGTCATCATTTTTGAAACTGTCCACCATGCCACATTCAGTAATGTTGTGCAATTTTGTGACCGATGCACCAGCACAGACTGTTTGGCCTCTAGTTCACAACAAGCACAAACAGAAAGCAAAAGTACACCCAAGATATATGTGACTTTATAAGGGTGACAGTTCAGAGGACGACAGGTTTGGGGTAGCGGTGCAGAAAGAAAGGTTTACCTTGTACAGTTTAGGTCTGATAGGAGAGAAGTCATCTGGTACGTGTTTCTTGATCTCCTCTGGCTGTCCTCCCAGAGCCTCCCAGAACCCTGGAGGCTCCTGACTCTGGATCAGTGTGGTGATCTCTGCCTTCCCCTTACGCTCATTCTTATTGATCTTCTCTGCAAATAACCTTGGAGAGGAGAACAATACATCCACAGGTTTGAAATCCTATACCATTGATCTGGAATGATCCTTTAAAGCCTTCAGGCCAAAAGTGCCTGAACAGCAAAACACAACGCACAACCGACGAAGGAATGAAACCCATTACAACCGACGAAGGAATGAAACCCATTACAACCGACGAAGGAATGAAACCCATTACAACCCTCTCGGGACGCTCCTCGCCGCTGCGTCTTCTCTGGAACAATTACGCCCTTTTATCTTCCCGTCTTTTCACTCGGGCTCAAAAGTGAAAAAGTGCTTGAGGGTAGCAGGTTTACGCTCCTTCGTGTTGAATTACAGAATGAAACTTTCTGTTACATAGGGAGGGTCACTGTATGATTGGCCCCAGCAGAAAAAAACACTAATCCTAATAGTGTTAGTGTGTGTGTGTGTGTGTGTGTGTGTGTGTGTGTGTGTGTGTGTGCTCTTACCTGGCCTTGGTGGTGCCGCTGAGCGTAGCGTTGGCTCCTCTCCAGACAAAGATCTCCAGCCCCGTGTCCATCAGGAAGACAAAACTACCAGAGAAGGAAGGACGACACGTTACTGAACGAGAACGAAGAAAATCAACTACAGCAGATCCAGAATGTGTGTGTCGTGTAGTGTATGTGTGTCCGGTTGTGTGTGTGTGTGTGTGTCTCACCGTGGGTCAAGAGAGGAGGCCTTCATTGGTACTGACTCCAGCCTGATGTTTTTCTTGCCATAAACTCTGTACAACCTGGGAAACGCACAAAGAGGTCAAGAACTGGAGAGAAATCCTTCAGACCCACCTTTACCATTAGAGAGACACACAGCTCGTCAAACAGAAACAGGAATAAAATTCACAGCTCACCTAAGAGTGTAGTTTGTGTCCTCCACGGTGTAGAAGCCACTGGCTGTTCCTCCCTCAATGTAGGAGATCTCGTTATCAAACACCTACAGAGACGACGAGAGGCTGTCAGTTATTACAGCATGGAGGAGATGCTCTTCTTTACCAGGTTGTCTGTGTGTTCCCTGACATATTTGCTTGCATGCATGACATGTTTGTTTCTACGTACGGCACTGAACTCCTCGCTCTCGTCTCCCATCTCCTCCCGTATCGTTCTGCACTCGGCGCCCAGGAAGTTCCTGAGGTTGACGGCGTGGATGGCAGAGCCGGCCTTCTTGTCCAGCGTGGCTTCCTGGCCGATCCAGTAGAAGATCTGCCAGTTCAATGCGCCGTTATCATCCAGGAAGGTCTACAAAAGGGGAGGGACGAGGATGAGAGAAAGAAGGGAGGGATACAAGGAGGAGGATCTGAGCATCTAAACGTTTTTGACGCTGAAATTTGACTTGGCACCTACAAGGAAAGGTGATGAGTTGTTTCCCAAGCTAGCCAACGTTAATCCAACGGTGGAGTAGGTTTTTGTTCTCAGATGCAGACGTCAGTAATTACTGTCGGGTATCCAGGCTGATGTGTTACCTTGAGGATGATGTAGCAGTCGGCCTCGTAGAACTTGCCATGGAAAGCTTCGTCCATCTGCGTTGGAATAAAGTTCTCGATCTGCCACACCGTCAAACCTGGCACCTACAGGGAGGAGGAGGAGGAGATATAGTTGATAGTTGTGCAAAAACGCAGCAAAATAATGTTAACTGACATTTCACTGCATCTTTTTATAACCAGGCTGACTAACATCTGGGGGAGTAGTTGTAGGGGGAGGAGTGGTTACTGGGAGCTGACCTGTGCTGCCGCAATCTTGTATTGTTTTAACACTGATAGGCTGCACTGGGTTCAGTGCCTTGCTCAAGGGCGCTTCGATGGTGGTTGTTGCACAAGGGGAGGGCAGCATGCCTCGTTCATTTCCCCAACCAAATGATCCCAGCTAGCCCAGAGATTCAAAGCGGTGACTTTCGTTCAGACTAGAGCCAACCCCAGTCAAAACATTTTACTTAAAAAAGGTGAGTGAAATGTCTTTCATGCACCTGAACTCACTTTTCTGGAATGACAGCAATAACTACTGAGCCTTCTGGAGATGTTGTGGGCCCAGTTCAATGAAACCCCTGTGATGGGAGGTGCCCACCTGACAACCTCAGTGACCGACCTGTTCCCCTTTCCTCTCATATCAAAGCTACACAGCACAACGGTCCTGGTAAATGTTACTGTGCCAGTCAAGACACAGAAGGCAACAACACAGACACAGACACAGACACACACACACACACACCTGCCCCACGTCCTCCACGAAGAACTCAGAGTAGTCCAGCTGCGGCTTCTCTAGACCCTTGTCCCAGCGCCGTACTTTCAGATCGCTGTACTTCAGCTCCCCGTTCTCCTGCAGAAGGAACAGAAGTCTAGTTTGATAAAACAGAAATCTTCCTCTGTCCTCTACTTCTCCTTCAAATCCTTTAAGTCTTCTTTTATCTCAGAAGCGCTATGACACGGAGCTGTCAAGCATCATTGCGTGGGTAAAATCTTTGAACGTAGACAAAGTCAGGGGACCAGTGTGGTCGTCTCATACGGCAGAACAACAATGGGAATTCATGCTGGCAGATGATAAATCAACTATCAAGGTAGCTGGAGATATTTTTGAACCCTGAAACTGCCTGAGTGAAACAGATGGACTACTTGTTAGAAAACTACCTGGTTTAAATTCCTCACAGGTGATGCGATTTTCCATTTTGATGTCAGATTTATCATTGAATCACATTCTTTTGGACTGTGATTTTGGTCCAATAAGTCTGTATGTTCTGGTCTGGTCTATTTACAGTATCATGAGTACATGTATGTTTAGCCTGGGTGGTGCCAGGGGGAAATCCAACCCCTAACCCTGGTACTGTTGCTGCCATGCTCGCTGGCATATACAGAAATCATTGACCGTTAACCGTTTATCATCCATCATCTCTCTTCTTACCTCCATTTGCTTCTTCTCCTGCGCGACGTCAGTCATGCCCTTCAGCACCTGTTTTGCCTGGTCGTCCTGAGCAGAGTCCTTCCTCCTCCTCAACCTCATCTTCCTCGCCAGGGGGTCGCGAGGGCTGGCTCCTGCACACGAGCACAAACATCATTTTAACTCACAAAAACCACAAATCCACATTATGATAAAGGCAAAGGCTCTAAATGTAATAGTCCTATACACATTCATGTACACGACTACACACACACACACACACACACACACACACACACACACACACACACACACACACACACACCTCCTCCAGCAGCAGCTACAGTAGCGGGCGAGGCCCCGGCCAGCCGTAGCTGGTTCTGCAGGGAGAAGTCGATGTTGTACCACTCTGCTGTCCTGTCAACTGGCTTAGGGGGCATCACCAGATTGGGGTTCTCACGCACATCCAGGATCTACAGAGGGGTGTATTAGAAGGAAGAGAGAGAGAGAGACAGGACTTGGGCTTTAACTGATAGAACAAATACCAGGTCAGGCCTGCTGCTGCAGGTTGTGAGGTGGGTCACAGCTGGGTTATTTTAATCCTCCTTTTCTGCAGCTTCACATTTTTACACCGTAGTCAAACCCACATCAGCTCCACCGTTAACCCAGAATAAATGCTCTGTATTTAGCCAGCATGAGTTTAGTATTATATACTGGATGTACTTTGTGAGTGGGTTTGGTACTGTACCTCTAAGTCAGTCAAGAAGTGGATGGCCTCGGGCAGCGTTACCAGACGGTTCTTATTCAGCACCAGCTTCTTCAGCTTGCCACACCTAGACAACAACACAAAATCACAAAAACTCATTCTTGTGCTGTTTTCAGGAATATCTGGAGTAGACAGAATCAGCCGATACCAATAAATGCAATCTATGCCTCAATGTGGGACTTTTAAAGAAGTCTGCAAGTACAACATGGCTTTCTAGGGAAGCAGATACTCTGAGGGAATTAGCTATCAAAACATTTTTTCGCCTATATAAGGAAAAACACTACTGACATACTGTAGGGTACCAAGAATCATTATAGCATTGTGCTTACATGCCACCTTCAATGGTGTGTTAAACCCACCTGCAGAGCCCCTCAGGGATGAGCTCCAGGTTGTTGTTGGCAGCCATGAACTCGGTGAGGCTGGCCAGCTTGCCCACTCCTGATGGAACCCCGTCAAAGTCCAGCTTGTTGGAGTTCACATACAGCTTCTTCAGTTTGGACAGCTTACAGATTGCAGACTGGGTAGAGAAACAATGACAACCATATATCTTTTTTTTTTGTTTTTCAAAAGCGCACCAAGCTAATATTGCAACAACCCCTGTTCCGCAACTTCCCCCAGACATCTGCCGTGCACCGCGAGCTAAGAAGAGAGTGTGTGCTGTAGAGTATGGTCCTTACAGGCAGCGAGGTGAGCTGGTTGCGGCTGAGGTTGAGCGTCTCCATCTGGGTCCACTGGTCGATGCAGAGGGACAGTTCTGAGATCTGGTTACTGCTCAGGTTGAGTCTCTTTAGGCTGCCCAGCGAATAGAGGCACTCCGGCACCCGGGTCAGATCGTTACCCGACAGATCCACATCTGGGAGAGACGAGGAAGAGCGGGGTGAGGATATGAGCGTGTGTGTGCAAGACAAGTGTGTAGCACAGCGCCACAGTGGCCCTGGTACTCGGGTATGACGGGGAAACAAGTGAAACAGGAAGTGAGGATATGTTTCTATCACGTTATCAAATGCATTTCCCAAATGAACTGTAGACTGAGGTGATACCCCCCCGATAAATATGAACAAACAATACATGTGTGAACTACACTTACACAAGTGGTGTGGGAGAGATAACAAACGGTGTGTGTGTGTTACCTGCTAAGTGTGTCAGCCCCTCCAGGCTGGTGGGCATGTTGCTCTGGGTCCTCTGTGTGTTCCTCAGGTGGAGAGTCTGTAGCGCCACCATGGCTGGCAGCTGACTGCTCACACACACACACACACACACACACAGTAGGCAGAGTTAGTGCATCACTCAAAAAGAGTATATCTTGCCTAGTGCAGCTTTTTAAGCGTGGATATTTCCTGTACAATATGTTGCAGGTGTGTTTACCGCAGCTGGGCGTGCATCAGAGGGTTGTTGTTCAGTATGAGGGTCTGCAGGTGGACCAGGCGTCTCATCTGCGGCGGCAGGCTGTCCAGCTTGTTGTCGCTCAGGTCCAGATAGAGCAGGTCTGTCAGGTTGATGAACAGCTGGTTGGGGATGGAGTCGATGCCGTTGTGGCTCAGGTTCAGCACCAGCATGTTCCTGCTGTTCTCCAGGTCCCTGGGGATCTCCGTCAGCTGGTTGTAGCTCAGGTCCTGAAGGAGAAAAGAACGGGGTGGGGAAACGTGTTACATTCACTTCAGGCCTTTAGCTGACACGTTCACAAGCTAAGGAAAAAGCGCCAAATTTCCTATATTGACCTACTGACTTGCTGCCTGGTCTCCTCAACTGATGCTTGTATAGTTTTTATTATGATTGTGTTTTTTTATTGTGTTGTTATTGTAAACCGAAGTGAGAGTAAGAAAATGAACAACAAATAAAACCAATGGGAAAAAAAAGTGGGCTAGACACAAGTAGTTAGATTCTGAATCACTGTTCCTACACAGAATAAGTCCATTACATCACATTACAGCTTGTACCATCAGTCCTAGCACCAAGACTTAACTGTGAGAGAAATAGAATAAATGGCTCCAACTCCCTGTGGTTGCTCTCTGAAGTAGCACTACCCTTTCTTTTAAACAACTGGATTAGGGACTAGGCCTTTAATTGAGACCTGGGAAACCGACGGTAGCGCCAACACAGCTCCACAGTGAACTTGCTTTATCGAGCGTGGCTTGGCAGGAGAATAATGGCACCACCAATAATAAAAAAGCGCTGACTGGCCTGCGCCTACTTCGCTGTGCCTTGCTGCACTGTCTCGCAAAGTAAATATACTGGTGTGGCGAAAAGCAATTACAGCAGTGAGTCACCTCAGTGGAAATATGACTATGGAAAAAGGAGGAGGGGGTCAGGAAAGGCCTAATAGAGGTGTGGAGTGAAGGCAGCAGAGCATAAGAAAGGAAGGAACGGGCGGTGTTGGACAAGACGTATTAAATCTTATTGTGTACCAGCACAGAGAGGTCGTCCAGCTGAAAGATGTCATCTGGGACTCCAGAGTTTTTCAAGTTGTTGGCTCTGGCCACGACTGCCTGCACACATAACAACACACATTTAGGCCATTTGGATATCTTAGTGCAGAGTCGTATATAAAATAAATGTACAACGCTGAGCAAAGACAACACATATTAAAAGAGGTTGTACTGGTTGGGCCAGAAAACCAGAGTGAACTTGTCAAGGCACTCAATCAAAATCAATAGAGTTAACAAAGAAAAATAACACAAGACTAGAATATGTTACTGCTTATGTATAGGTATACTGTTTATGGACAATATCTCTGTGTGTCTCATGTGTACTTGTATTTGTGTACATATGTTTGTGTGGTAGTTACCCGCAGGTTAGGTAAGCTGGACAGTTCTCCATGTAAGGTTGTCAGGCTGTTGTGACTCACTGAAAGATGCTCCTGAAAAGGGGGAGGGGCAACACAGAAAGAAGTTCAGGTACAGACAGACAGATACACGGTGTACTGAGCTCTGTTGTAAAATGTACCACTCGCACTACCGCCCCATTATCCGATAATAGCATTACCTCAGTGCAAACAGGATAAAACACAAGGCGTATGTTCACCCGAGACACCGTGGCGGCTAGCAGTGATAGCAGACTAATCTTATTTACCTACACCGTGTGAGATCAAACATTTTAGCACGGAGATCAACTTTTCACTGTGGCCTGCAGATCACAGATTTAGAAGGTTTAGATTAGGTAATCCTGTCAGAGGTATTCAGGATTACAGCATGGGTGTGTTGGAGTCAGTCAGGTGGGGTTTCACAAGCTCTACTGATAAAACTGGAATGGTTTCAATCGTTGGTGTGATCGCCTCCTAACTTGTTAGAAATGGACAATACTACTAGTGTGGTGAAGGAGACTGGCACATTGGATTGGATGAATCTAGGTTGATAACATAGGAGACTATAAGGAAGAAAAGTTTAATAAAAATAATATTACTGATAATGCCGTTATAACTACCAGTACTGCTACTAATACTAATAATTCTACTACTACTATAATAATAACAATAATGTCAAACATAAATATGACAAACACTGTAGAGCTATATTGCCTTGTGTCATGCTCAATCTATTTTGCCTTTGCAGTTATATGACAGTGTTTAGAGACTGGTCTTCCTCCACATAGCTTTCTTCACTGTGTTTAAACTGGGTGCCCCGTACATCACCCTTCTTAATAGTTACTCAATACCATCTGGAACTAATAAAGCCTAAAGTCTTTCTGTATCACACTGAATGGGTTGGCAGTACCTCAGAGCGGGGTAGTGACTGGGGTAAAATCCTTTAATCTTCTCTCAGCTCTTATTTTAGTAAGTTATAGCTTTTCCTCGAGTATTTCTCTTTCATGATCACTCTAAGCTCACAGGAATATTATCAAGGCACTATGGCACTGACATAGCACTCCTTAATATTGGTTGTGTTAACTAAATGAAAAAGTAAAACATGAAAAAATAAAATAGATTAGAAAATATTCAACTCATGTGAACTTCACTGGTCTCAGATCAGTAGATCAGTTCTTCTATTCCCAGAAGCTCATCTTTTATCAAGGTTCCTGTTGGGGCAGGAAAGTATTTTGTGTTGAAAGCCCACAGGTCTGAGAGGCTCACCAGTTTCTGCAGAGAGGCCAGCTCCTCTGGGAGGTAGCACAGTCCCGTCCTGTTCAGCTTCAGCCATCGCAGGCTGCTCATAGACTTGACATGCTCTGGGAAATAACCGCCCTGTGAAGACAGAGGGAGCGAGAGAGGGGGAAAAGTGACAATCGTCAAGACAGAGAATGACATCTGATGACAGAAATTCTGATAGTGACTCTGTATAATATTGTCTCAAAATATATATACACATACATATACACTTTATGTGTACTTTTTGATATATTTATTTTTATTCTGCTGTGTGTTATTATTCTACTTTCTTAATTTTGATTTTAATGTTTTTTGCACTGTAGGCAGGGCTTGTAAGTAACCCACCTGCCTACTACATCTACTACATTTGACAAATAAGCTTGACTTGAAATACCTGTTAAATTAGTTGCTCAAATGTACTCTAAGGCTAACAAACAACTGCCAGCGTTACCAATAATAATCAAATAATGTGGAATGGAAGTAGTGGGGGTATGTTGAACTCAGGTGACATGGTTTAGAGAACATAGTGCTAATGGTTGTTTTCACAAATCATTTGAGCCTGAAATACTGAGATGTTACTCATAAAAGCTAGGGATTTCTGTAACTGCCACTGGGAGAAACCAGTGAAACCACTCCAGCAAATAACTACTAGGGCTCTGTCCTTCAGCTGTAAACCCCTTCTTGGTTCTGAAATGTCAGCAAAAAGCAACCGGCAACCTAATCCCAAATCTAACAGAACAACTATTTTGATGAATATACAGAATGAGATCAGTATATTTGGTGTGTGTGTGTGTGTGTGTGTTACCCTCTTCCTGGTTTTCTTGGTATTGTGGGTGGGTGTGGCAGCATACATTTAGCAAACTATAGATAAACTGCAGCAGACATCTAGCTAGCTCTGACGCCCCTAAATTGTGTTTTGCAATCATGATGGGGAAACTTGCCAAATGCAGGTGCATTTTGTCTGTAAGGTTAGCTGCTCAGTTTGTCTAACTAACCAGTCTGCAGCGGTTCTAATCTAAGAAATATTATTTTTATATTTTGGCAGGTTCAATAACTATAGTGGCTGAAATATGTTTTGAATCCACAATGATGAAGTTAATTTCCCACCTTGCTTGCACAACTTCCATACTACCATGGCAGCTAAATACACAACAGACAAACAGTTCTGTCACGTCAAATACATGCCAGTTGTCGCTGCTGCCAGTCGGCTGCTTTTCTGATCTCCCAAACTGAGCTCGCTATGTGGGTCAAAATAGAAAACTATGACGACATTAGCTGGCTACAGCCCCAAAACACTGTTGTGCTTTTGGTCATGACTTCATCTAAACTAAACTTTGATAAAGCTGACTAATGAAATGTCTGGCTTAAGTTAGATTCTGACACAATAAGAGCTGTGTCTTTGAACTGTCTTATAGCTCAGACAAGATAACCAAAGGTAACTTAGAGCAAACATTACAGCTAAATTAGCTAACCTGACGTTACATTATCATCTGTCGTTAATGTTACCCAAGACAGTCCAAAATGGGCTAGCAAGCTAAGTAAACTAACTGCCTTTACCCTAGTTCCTCAAAACAGAGCTACTTTATTCTCATAACTGCCGGGCAGGACGCTTGTGGTCAAGACAAGACTGACTCTACTTTGGCGATGTCACACATATGACAACTGGCTAACGCCCAATGCTGTTAAGCTAAACTCGTAAGCTAATGCTTTAGCAAGCTCAGCCGTTAGCTTACAGTAGCGTCGCTGTGCCACTTACTGGGCTTAGTTTCTGCTAGCTAAGCTAAGCTAAATGTTTATAAAATAGCTATCGACCTTAATCCCACGAAGAGTGTCAAAAGTCCTTACTTTAAAGTCGTTTCCACTGAGGTCTACCCCCCTTATGAAGGGGAGAACTCCGGTGGCAGCCATTTCTCGTTCAGGATGTCAGCCGCTCAGATCTCGCCCGTCTATTTTGGTCTGGCAGTGGTAGGGTGGGTTGGCTCGTGGCTGTGAAAAAGAAGCAGGAGAAGACACGTCGTCAAGGCCAGTCAGGGATCGTGCAAGTTTTTGACGTCATCCACGCACTGCGCATGTGTGGTACCTTGCGATTCTAACCGACTGTGATGTTAGTGTCTTCTCCTGTGTTTTACTCCGAGGTCGCTGGTGACGCGTATAAAAATCCGCTCCCAGCTGCCATTGAATACACCCCTCAAACTGACAGACGGGGTATCCCAGCAGCTAGAAACCAGTAACAAAAGTTTCAGCAGTTGTTGCTGTTTTAGATTATCAGTTGCTTTGGAGCGGCCTTCTTACAAGCTAAATTGTAAATGTAAACTTTTACAAAAACTCATTTTATTTTGAAGGCAATTTGTGTGGGGTGTGTGGGGTGATATATGTGTGTGTATCTAGTCAGGGATGTGCAGAAGATAAAAATGTCATTGCATGAAAATGTATGTGACAATAAAGGAATCTTAATCTTAATCTTAAAAACGTTCCCTTCAAACATCGGGTCATCCACAGCCAAATAAATTCGAATAAGCTCTTTTCTCGTATAACGGGACGGACCAAGGCGCTGCTTGGGCCGCCAAGGTTGTGTATGTTTACTTTTCCGACAAATTTGCGCAGTACCGCTTGATCACAAACGGACCTTTGAGTATAGTTGTGAATAGAGGATGACAGATAAAATGACATGTCTGACAGATAAGATTAATGTTTCACGACGTTATTTGTGTAAAATGAGTAATTGAGCTGCTTATCTCGTCCTCTTAAGCTCTTTGGTCGTGACCAAAGAGATTTTATACAAGATCGTGACACATTTCACGGAAGCCTGTGGCACAAATTGAATCAGTTGTAGACCAAGTTGCGCCAAGCAAGCTAGAGATAGCTAGAATAATACCGGAAGTAAATCGATTTGCCTTCAAAATAAAATGAGTACTCTGTTATTTTACAAGACATATTAGTTGATACCCGTTTTACTTTTAAAGTTCTAACCGGATATTATATTTTTCATTTTTTACTCTGGCTGACTTTACCCTGGTACCAGAGAAGACCTCTCTCAGCTGTGCCGTTAGCAAACACTAGCTCGCCAGCTAACAGGGAAAAAACAAACCAGCTGTTATTTAGGTTTACCATTATGGATCAGAATGCTACGAGATACAGTGTACAGCTGTACATTTATGATCTGTCAAGAGGAATGGCTCGTAGTCTCAGTCCTATCATGTTAGGTGAGTGACACATTCAAAATCTCCCCCACCCTGGCCTTGGGGACATTTCACTGATAATGACCAATACCGGGTGATGGTGATGCTCTGCTGTGTGTGTGCGCGCCTCCTAAAGTCGCTTCTATGCTTGTGTTACCGTGCTGAGTAATGATCTTGCTTACTATGTTTTTGGCCACGATCCAGTTTGCACGAGTTGTGCAAATGAAGTGGAAAAGAGTGATTGATTATCAGGTTAGTGCCAGGGACACTCAAAGGATGGTTATGGTTGGAGTAAAGCAGGGGTCCATCAGCACAAATTGTAAAAGCATCCACTTGTTTGTTGTGGATTTTGTGTAAAGTAGAACATTACTTCAATTTTACACAATCCCTTTTGTAAAGTTCAACAAATAGGTATATACAGTACTGTGCAAAAGTCTTAGGCACCCTAGATCTTTATAAATAAATTTGGTCTTTTCATTTTTCATCTTTTCAAACTTTTCATTTCATTATTTTTGAAAGCATCTTTGCTTTACAGAATTTATTTTACACACGCCTAAGACTTTTGCACAGTACTGTTTACTGTAGACTTGCTTGCTCATGTCTCTCACTAACAAAACATTAGTTTGTTACTCCCTTCTCACTTCCTCTTCCCTTTTTGTTGCAGGAAAGCAACTGGACGGCATTTGGTAGGATTATTATTTTACCTTCTATTATTTTCCCCTCACCTTTCTGACTATTATTTTGTTAGTTTTGTCCACGTTTTTTAGTTGGGTACATGAATGAGAAGTTTACTAGAAGTTGGTCCTCATATTGGTCCTCATGTTTTGTGCGGATCCATCAAACTAGGCCAGTGACCCATTTCTGGCCCCCAAGCCAGAGTTTTAGAAACCAGGGGTTAAGTGCTTCTATTAGCATCAGTACTAGTATTACCTAGCACATAATAGATGCCAAAATAATTGTCTTATTGTTATTTTGTTTGTGTTTTATATATAGATGTGTGATTTAATGCATACCTACCCTGTTGAAACGTGCCTCGTTCCAAACATTTCATTGTCCAGTATGACTGTAAGTGATACTGTACATATGACAATAAAAGACTTGAACTTGAACTCAATCCTCACTGTAGGACTGCACCATGGAATGAATTGGGTCCATACAGTTGCAGCTAGTTTGTAGCCTCTAGTTTTCTAAAGGGGTGTTGAGCTCTAATGTTAAATTGTTGCATCTGAAAACACTGAGACATATATATATATATATAGTTGTTCTGCAGACTTGTGTCTATCCTCATAGCATTGTTATGTTGTACTTCCAGGCACACGGCTATAGTGGTGTACGGAGACGAGTTCTTCTTCGGAGGGGTGGGCATCTCCAGCTGTTCACCGGTAAGACTGTGAAAAGGAAACTGAGTTTGGTCTCATCAAACAAACTTATGAAGAAAATGTAGGCCAACTACCTCAGACTGCAGCACACATATTAGGCAACTTTTTGGTGCTATGGCCCACTTCCATTAGACATAAAATCCCAAGGTACACAAAGTTTCTATGCAAGTGTACTATATCATGCCTGGAGACCTAGAATTACAGAGACTCACTCATACCTGAAAAGTTGTTGGTTTTATTCCTGCTACCCAGGTGATGTATTCCAGCTGTGACCTGGAGGCCTTTGAGTAAGACACTGAATCCCAAACTGGTCCTGGGTTCTCTCATGAAATACAGAACTTCAATAGGTTATTAGTGTTTATCTGTGAGGCAGATTATATTATCTGGCTAATAAATCAATATTAAGTATTTAAAATGATAAGAAAATGACAATTTGATTGCTTAATTTGACAGTGATGCATTTTGAAAGTGTAGATAATGGAGTGTGATTGAATGTATGGACATGTTACAATTTCACATTTCACAATTTAAAAAAATAAGCAATAATTTATATGTCACTACTGCAATGCATGATCACATTGTATAGTGATGATAATAATAATAATAATAATAATAATAATAATAATAATACCTTTATTTATGTAGCACTTTTCAAAACAAAGTTCCAAAGTGCTTTAAGTAAAACAGAGGCAATAAAATCAGGCGAAAGCACAGGACAGAAAAACAAAAAAAGCCAAAAATACAGTTGGAACAAAGACGATTAAAAGCAGAGCCAAAAGTGACAGAAAATAAATAACAGCAGTAAAAACTGCAACAGGTCTTGGTTAAAAGTCTAGCTGCAGCATTTTGCAGTTGAAGGAGCTCTTGCTCAGACAGAAGTGGAGGGAGTGACAATACTCAAAGCGTGAAGAAATAGGCATGGGTTACCTTTTCCAGATCAGCCAAAGACGGGAAAGGTCTAATTTTGACAGTGATTTCAATTGAAGGAAACATGAGTGAACAACCCTCTTTACCTGAATCAACAAGGGGCCTAGTATCGAGCCTTGGGGAATGCCACAATTGAGGTGCACTGGGGCAGAGGAGACGTTGCCAACCACAATAGAAAAACACTGTAAGATATGATTAGAGAAAATTGGGAACAGTATCAGTGAGCCCAACCCAATTACTCTAAACCATTTATCAAAATGCTGTGATCAGCAACTGAATTAGTACAGAGCAGTCGCCTCTGTCAGCGGCAAGGAGGAGGTCATTTTTCACCTTGAGCAGGGCGGTCTCAGTACAGTAGTGAGCTCTGAAACCGGAGTTAATAAATAGCACAGGATGAGTTGTGGGTTGAGCCCGTATGTGGTGGTCATTTTAAAACAGGTTACATAGAGGACTGCAGGACGCAGTGAAAAGCCTGAGATCCTCGTGCTTGTCTGCTGTTTCACTGATTTACTTGATCACAGTGCTTGAAAGTCCGCTCCTCTGTCATCAGTGTATTGATCTGTGTGTACTGTGCTTGGAGGGCCCTGACTGACTGATCAGGATCTATAAGGTTCATCCTGGTTCTACGATGACTTTTGTAATGTTGGAAGTTGGGACTCGCTCGCCGACTCATCAATAATACTTGCACTTTTGGAACTCCTTATTCTCCCGGGCTCCAAATCAATAAATGAACTTCCTCCGTTTTAACAGACTACTGAACTATTGGAGTTCAGTTGATCCTTGGACCCCTGAATGATTAGTTCTGTGTGTAATGGGATTTCTTCCTGCTTCCTCGTCAACTGTTGGACCATTCAAACATCATTGATTTGGATACTATTTCCAATAGTTCTCACATAATGTTTTGCAGACATTTTCACAATTTTAGGTGGGGTTTCATTTTTTAAAGTGTGTGTGCGTGCGGGTGTGTGTGTTTTTCAGGGTGGGACGATGCTTGGTACTCCAGACACTGTGGTGGAGCTGGGAGAGACCGAGGTGTCAGAGGAGATCTTCATGGATTACCTCTCCTCTTTGGGAGAAAGCACATACAGGTCACACACACACACAACACACAGTCCTCTTTATTATTATAAGGATCAGAAAAAACTATGCCATGAAATCTGGTGTTCCTCACCCATCAGATAATAATTATAATCGCAATCTTTATTTATACAACATGAACAACATTTATTTTTACAACATGCTTAACAAAAAGGAATAAAAACAAATGGAAAAAAAGCAGAACAAGATTAGAAGTAGAGAAAACATCTAAACCGCAAGTCTATAAAAGTGCATTTTAAGAAGTGATGTAAAAGGTGAAACAGTCTAGGAGCCCTGATGACAAAAGCAAAGCCGCCGTTACATGTTCTCCCTCTCTCCCTCGCTCTGCCCTCTAGCAGACAGCGCTTTAAACTACAGCTCTCTTGAATCTGCAGCTACAGTTTATGAAGACAGTATCAAAAGGTTATATGTGAGATATTATGAGTAATACTGACATACAGAATCCATTAATACTTCAAGAAAGAGGGAGTCTAGGTACATTTTCTTCTCATCATGAAAGGTTTATATTTGTCTCGAGGCTGACCAGTGTAATCTCAGTGATGGATTTATTGTTTGCGTTTTGTTCCTCCTCTGCTCCCTCGCTCAGAGGTGACAGGTATCGGCTGTTTGAGCACAACTGCAACACCTTCACCAACGAGGTGTCTCAGTTCCTCACGGGCAGACCCATCCCCTCCTACATCACCGACCTTCCGTCTGAAGTCCTCTCCACGTGAGTGTACCGCACCGTCTGGAGTAAATCCAGATGCAGTCAGGGTCCGAAGTTAAAGGACTACACCTACCTATCGGTCACCTTATACCCAATATAGAAAATGAGAAGTTGTAGCAGCTCTAAGGCTGGATGATGGATGGTTAGTTCATTGTCATGACACAGGCAGGAATGCATCTTCAATGGCAGAAGATCTTTGAGCGTAACTCGTTCGTTTACACTGTTGATTTGTAATGGATTTTGTTTTCAGAAGTTATGAATCTATAGGCCATTCGATAAAATCCAATGTCAACTTTGCTTTACTAAAAGGTAAAAGGTGTTTGGATAATACTATCATACTGTACGCTAAAGCGGACCGGACAGAGCTATCTACCGGAGACACATTTTGACAGATTTGATTTTGGCAACAGTCCTCTTATCAGATATTGGTGATGTTAGTGATTGCTGTTAGGTGACCAATGGGCCAAACTCCCCAAAAGTCTGTGTAGACCTTTAACACCCGCTAAGCGCCAATTACCAGTAAAAATGTGTCTTTGGTGCGTCAATCACATTTCTTCTGGATGGTTAAACAGCCTAGCATTACTTAAGGATTAATATCAAAATGTGACGCATCCTCACTTCAACAGTGTGCACGTGTGTCGGGGCGCTTCAAAACTGTCATTTTCAATTCAGGTGACCTTCATGATGGATTACATGAATTAAACTTGATCCATAAGTGAGTGAGCGAGTTTTAAAGTTAACACACAGAAACAAAACAGCACTGGAAATGGTCAGGTGACATATTGCTCTGAAAAACGTGTAGTAATTACTTTGGCCGGTAAAAAGTATTCTTGGCAGGAACACGTTTTAGTTAACGGTCCTTGGCAGGTCAGACAAAAAGTTATTTATGGACGCTGGATGTAGTCCTCCTAGTTTTTACTGTACCCTAGTACTTCAATATTGCCCCATATCTGTTTTGAAACCTCATTTTGTTCTCTTTTCAGCATCACAAGGCACAAGGAGTGTTTTGTCCACCAGTCATCTGAGAGTCATTTGACAAGTTTTTTGCTACAATGTAACTATTCATTTAGACTCTGCAACACTTAAAGAGAAAATAGTAGAAAATAGTAGTAGGCAGTAGCTGTAGTACTAATGCAGGATACAGTAGATGCATAACTGTTAGCTTCGCTACCCCGGTAGTAGCAAGCAACCTTCCTGGATTAGCCTTGAAGCTAGGCTGATACACTGTAGTACCACTGACATGGGCTCATGTTCCATAACTCAGTGGTTCTCAGTCCAGTCCTCAAGTCCCCCCTGTCCTGGAGGTTTTAGCTCCAGCTCTACTCAGACACACCTGAACCAATTAAGGTGTCATGAAAACCTGAAGCCTCTAATTGGTTCAGGTGTGTCTGAGTAGAGCTGGAGCTGAAAC
>CABFOQ010029642.1:5198-17249 GCA_900660455.1 Gephyroberyx darwinii | reverse complement strand
TTTATGAGGGTGCAAAGTTCATGAGTGTGTGTTAGGAGTATTAGGCGAGGGCAGAGGAGTCAGTCGACAGATGCCAGTGAGGGCAGCGGGGCAGGAAGTCAGGGAGGCTGTAGTCAAACACTGATAAGGGCAACTCATCATACGGCCCTTCCTGTTTTCACCCAACAACATCACTGAAAACCGTTCTCACCGCAGCGCTGGCGGTGAACCCTCATCATACCGGTCAAATTACTGTTAATGGGACCAGTAATAAAAGTTCTGGACATAATATTTACTGTGTGCGTGTCCCAAACCGGTCAACCCAGGGTCTATTTTCCTCCAGCGGCTTCAGTATTTTTGAGTGTGAGAAGACAAGCACATGGTTGTAAATTCAGGTAGTGTGTGTGTGTGTGTATGTTTGCACACATTTCCTACAAGTTCTTGGTTCATATACGTATGTGCGTTTGCTGTGTGCGTATGAGCGAGGAGTGAACTGAGACACAATAGAAAAGCGTGTTCATGTCTCTGCACGTCCCAGTTGACACACTTACCTCGTCTGAATTCAACTGTTTGTTTGTGCAACCCTCAGACTGCCTAAATTATAGCTTACTACACACACAGCTACAAGTATCACAACCATGTAGCACTGTTGCTACCTGCACCGAAAAGGTGTGGGGTGCAGAAAACCAGGGCGGGAGATAAAATACAATAAATGAGCTATTGTGCTGAAGAAGTTTAATGGCCCGAGGACTATTGGAAATCCACTTTAACAATATGTCATAACTCCTTTTATAATCACTTTGCAAAAACATGTATTGCTTCATTTTGGTGCCAGGCAGTTTATACATAAAATATTCTTATGAAATATAAATAGAATCATTTTCATCATTTTCTTGTAATTAATGACTTGGTTTTGGATGGGTGAGGTAATTGCCCCCCCCCCCGTTAACCACAGTTACCTCACTCAATGTAATTGCCTTCCTCTTAAATTAAATTTCACCATCACATATCACGTTTGACAGAAAGAGAGAAAGAAAGAAGCAAGACGGAAAAAAACAAACCAAACCAACT
The DNA here is from genome assembly GCA_900660455.1 of Gephyroberyx darwinii. Taxonomy (NCBI): domain Eukaryota; kingdom Metazoa; phylum Chordata; class Actinopteri; order Trachichthyiformes; family Trachichthyidae; genus Gephyroberyx; species Gephyroberyx darwinii. Next base: position 16,199 of record CABFOQ010029642.1, on the reverse strand, counting down.
AAGAGCGCAACAACGAAGCATAGTGCCGCTGTCAGATGAAAAAACTTATCCCCAAAATGTCAACTATGGCTTGACCACCATTCATTTTTGACTTCATCCAATGGGGGTTTGAAAGGGTTTCATCACTGTTGTACCAAGTGTTCTACCATGTAATCCTTCCCTTGAAGTTAAAACATGAAAATCACTTTCACATGACAACAGCGAGGTGATGGTGCTGCGGTACTCACATGAAGGAGACGGTGAAGTGGAACCTCTGCCTCAGGCCTCTGAAGGTGATGAAGGACTGGCCGGGGAAGCTGCGGGTGGTCATCTCACAGTAGGGCTTCTCGTACTCGCCCGGCGGACACTGGCACATGAAGCCGCCCACCAGCAGGTCAACACAATTCCCACCATTCTTACACACACCCGGGATGCATCGACCCGATCGTGCATTTACCTCACAGTGCTCGCCTAGGAGAGAAATGGGAGGAGAGATGGCCGTTTGGTCATACTTGTATGTGGTGTCTGCAACGAAACATCGCGCCAAATTCCTGGTATATGTCTAAGCAGTTGGTAGTTTTACTTGACTGTCCCTCTTACGATGAAATTCGGGGGAGGACTATGGATCATTCTCCTTCCATTCGTCCATTTGTTACTTCATCCATCACAAGTGATATCTCAAACACAACTAATCAGATTTTGACTTGGGGGAACGATGCACTTCAGAGATTAGCCCAATTGATTGGCTACATTGTTGGGTCATTTTTCCGTGTGTCACGTGCAATATCTCAAACACCACTGATTGGATTTCGACAAAATGTAATGATGAATCTCATGACCGCACTCCAACATTTTCAAAATTCCACTGTTTGGCCCAATGGGGGCGCTATATTTGGAAGTCAGAACAAGGTGACATAACTGTTACTGACTGAGGGGGACTGGGTCATTCGTAGGGGAGGACATGTTTACTATTGGATGGTTATGATTTGAACAGGTGCCTTTTTCCCCAAATTCTTGTCAGTTTAACTGTGTTGGCTGTACGTATGTATGAATCGTTTTAATGTTTTCATCATGACAGATGAGTTTCCTGTCACCCTAATATCATCTCATCAGTTCAACTTCATCGTCACCTCATCTGTTGATTGAAACACAGATTTTCTCACCACTGTTTCGACTTCAATGTTTCTACTAAGACAACGGCGTAGCAACGAGACAACCTTTACTTTTCAGTCATGCACAGGTAGGCAAACACATTGCCTCTGCAACTTAAACACAATGTCATGAATGGGCAAAACACGCCATGGTTTAATTCCCTTCTAAAGTACCAGTTCAAGAAACGCCTACCTCAAGATAAACATAAGCAACGACAACCAAGCCCCGTTTATAAGCCTTTTCTGGGAAGTCTTAAGAGCCACAGGGTAAAATTGCCATATTTGGAGACAGAAAAAGAGAGGATGGGAGATTAACAGGGGTAAGCAGGGTGGAGAGGGAGAGACAGAGACAAAGCCAAAACTGAGAGGTAAAGAAAGAAAGGAGGAAAGAAAGACGTGGAGAAAGGGGCAGGCAGCATGAAGGCAGCTCAGCTGGAGGCTTGAGCAGCTTAGCGGTGAAGCTGAGATCAGGGATGAGATCTCCAACATTCCTCCATTAACTCCAAGAGATGTCTGACCCAATACTGAGGCCTTTGAGCCATATAAAGACCAGACCACACATCAGCAGCTCTGTCTGGGCTAAACCCTATTCTCAGTTGTGACTCCAGGTTGAGGTTTACGAGGTTAAAGGAAAAATCCATCCTTGGATACTCCTGCACTATTAGATTTCCAATCCAAAGCTGTAACTGTGACTCCAAAGTTATCCAGAAGATTGTCTTATCTAGCTTCCTTGTTGCAGTGGGTCTCATCGTGGCAGATTCCTCCACTAATTGACCATGAGACTCCATCTTGGCCCACAAATACACAAGACAGTCAGCAAGTGTGGTCCAGTTTCCTGGCTCTGCTCACTAACAGACCAGCAGACTTCTTTCTGACTCTAATATTATTTATGATGGCTCCTGGGTCCCACACAGTGTTGTGTGTCAACCTGCCGTCGAGACAAGATCTCGGAGGTACCAATCTCTCGACCCAGGACACACACAGACCTCCAACACTACAGCCTGGAACCAGGTAATGGCCCTTCTCTCCTCAGCGTAATCCCTCTTTCCGAGGGGGAATTAGGAGGATCCGTTTCCCTGTAATGTAGGGAAACCCAAGGAGGACGGAGCAGGCCCCCGCTGTCATCAGCCCCATAATGGTCCATGACTATCTAGAGTTGAACTGTGACCTTCAAAGGGGGATTCGGAGACGTAGGTAGAGAAATATGGGGGCTGAGTGGGAGAGGCAGAAGAAGGGAGCGAGGGAGATAGACAGTGGGTGAAGAAGACGAGAGCGAGAGAGTGAGAGATGCAGGTATAATCAGGTAATTACATCAGATAAGGGAGAAAATAGAGGAAGAGAGGGAGCGGAAAGGTAGGGAGAGACGGAGGGAGAGGAGGGATGGGGGCTGTCAGAGGCCCTCTAGGCCCCATTAGGGAGAGACAGAGAGGCGGAGACAGCCAGGTATCAGATTAACAGGGGGGAAATATGGGAGGAAGATCGCTGACATTGGAAAACATTTCGGAAAGTGATTTCAATGGGAATGATGAAAAGCTCCCGAGTCTTCCCATAGCGCATCTCCCACCTGTACTAGTGCTGCACGGGCTGTAACCCAAAGCTCCCACCTAGCGTTGAGAGGGTTTTTTTCTTTCTTCTAATGCAATGTAAGAGTTAATTTGAGCCCAGATCAAAAGTCTCCAGCCAGGTTTTAAATTAGAGCAATAATAGGACTGAGGTGGTCATGTTCTTTATTGAGTCCGGCCCTATCACAAATCTGTCGGGTCTTGTCCATGTGTCTCCAATTTGGCTCCCAGGCATGTCAGACAATCAGCAGACAACCAGTTTCTTGACTCTGCTCATATAAGCTCTTGGAAGGATCCCGAAAACCTTTTTTTCCAATTTCCCAAACCCCCTATTAACTCTAAAACAAAGACAGATAGGCAATATTTTCAAGCAATAGATACGGGTAATATCGCCTTCATCAGGGGGAGGGAACAGAAGTATCCTGAGATAATATGGTTGGTTATAGTAGCAAGTGAAAATTGTCCCTGTGCTCATATATCTTGGTATTCAGCTTCTGGCAACGTAAAGGTAAAAGATAAAAGGGATATCAGTGCTAAGATGCTTTTGGTAAATGGGTAAGAGATAAGAGGGATCTGGCTTGACCAGCTAGGCAGCATTCCATACACTTCTATACAGCAATAAATCTGTGTGTGTACATGTGTGTGTACCTATCACACAGCATACTTCCCTTTCAGCATTGGGGTCAACTACAAACTACCAACAATGGGTTGTGAGAACCCTGACGACCTGACGAGTGCAAGTTTTCAGTTTTGTAAAATCTAATTAAAGCAATTATGAGAAATGTTATGGAGCCTCCTCACATACGTGAAAATAATTGCTCATAACTTGTATTGTGAAATACCCCTCCTCCAGTCCTTTAAAAGTATGCCAACTAGTTTATATGAGTAATTTGTAGTGAGCTCAGTATAGTGTAGTATAGTTCAGGCTTGTTTCAAGGCCCAAAGAAGACGTGGGAAGATTAAAGTGATTAGATGACTAAAATGAGTCATCAAACTCTAAAGAAAATGGCACCAAGTTATTATCTATTTAGGGTACAGGCCTTGCCAAGTTCCTCCTATGAGAGGAAGGCTACTTAAGGTTAACAGAAGAAAAAATCTAATTGTGCATTACCCTGAAAATTAGGTTGTATTATATTATTTGGAAAATGTAGGTCTCCTGTGGAAACATTTTGTAATTGACCACCTAACCCTGCCAGTGAGCTACAGCGTCTACATGGCCTCTGCATGCACAAAATACAAAAAAAGTCCATCTTAACAAGTCAGTTAGTCTATTACTGACTCTCAAAATCTTGTTTTACATAATGCAAGTGAAAAAAACTGCCATTTTGGTGAATTTCACACAGATGTTTCTTGGAAGTGACAATATTGTGAAATAAGATCCCTCCACTCACATATCCACTCACATATCATCAGGTTTATTTGCACTGAAAAAACTAAATTATATCACCCCGCTGGTAGAATTTTTTTTTCACTTGATTGAGAAAAATACGATCAATAAACTGACAAAATAACCTGTTAAAATGGGCATTTTTTTGCAGTGTAGCCAACTCACCAGTGAAGTCTTCCAGGCACTCGCAGGTGTACCCCCCCTCTCGGCTGCGGCACTTCCCGTTGTTCCTGCAAGGCCCCGAGTAGCACAGGTCGATCTCGGTCTCGCAGTAGTCCCCGGTAAAGCCAGCGGGGCATCGGCAGCGCAGCCCGTTGATGGGATGGATGGGCCGAAACAGAACCGTGTCCGAGGAGATGAAGGGAGGGGAGCTGTCGAACTTCAGCACAGACACACACTTCATGTAGTTCTCACAGGGCTCCCGCAGGCAGATGTTGTCGTCGAACGGCAGCACCTGAAGATGGGTAGATTTGAAGGAGCATTTCAGTCAAATGAAACATTTTTTTTCAGTATTTCTGCTAGGGTGACGGCTTTGTTCACAGAGCCTAAACAATATCCTAAGATGATGATGATGATGATGATGATGATGATGCATTTCATACTGATGACGCATTTCATCTGATTTGAGCTCACAGGGACAACTAAGATTTCAATGAGATGAGTAAATGCATGCCTGAGTGAATGCCTGTTCATGTGTGTATCCTTGTGTGTGCGAGTGTGTGTGTGCATGCGTGTGTGTTACCTGCTGAGAGGAGATCAGTCTGAGCAGAGTCCTGTTCAGGTAGATTTGCTCCTGCAGCTCTTCGGAAGGGAAGTACCTCCCTCTGCCGTGGGCGCTCCCTGGCTGCAACGCCGAGAAGGTCACGTTGAGGATGGAGCCCCGAACGTCCGTGTCGTTCTGGATGTTGAAGACGAACACGTCGCCGCGATTGGTGGAGAGCACGGCGGCCACGCCCTCCAGGAAGCGCATGAGCAGGGGCGAGAGGAAGCGCTCCTGGGACATGTTCTCCAGGCGCACCGTGATGCTGTTGGTCAGCATGTCGTCAGTGATGATGGTGACACGCAGCGTGCAGATGGCGTTCACCTGGTGGATACCGTCTGGAAAGACAAAGAGAGGGGAGATGAGATGAGACAGTATTTCACTGTTTATGCAGAAAAAAAACGATTGAACTTTACCCAGAAATCAATGTGAGTAAACTGCACACAGCACGCCCATGTTAACCACCTGGCTGGTCGGTGATGCCAGCCAGGTGAGAGAGTCTTAGTGCAGCTTTAAAACCACAATCAAGAGATCACACATAAACTCATAATAGACAAATTATCCCTCATGTTATAATTATGGGCAATGACACGACATTACGGCGTTACGCCAAGAGTTAAGGGTGTATCCACTCTAAATAATGTCACTGAACAGAGAGAGAGCTGTCAGTGACTGAACAGAGGAAAGGGAGGAGCTGTCAGCGTAACTATGGATACGTTGTCATGAGTACTTGAACTAATCTGGCTAGGCAGCTACACAACCTGCCTTTTGAAGGAGAACACGAGGGATGACTGGTCAGACTGAACAGGGGCTTCAATTTTAAATGTGTTTTCAGCCACTTCTATATACCTACTTATAAATAAAAAATAAATAAATGATGGTGACTAACCCTAACACTTTTACAGACTGGATCCTCTATAGTTTAGAGATATTACATTATGACCTTCATAGAACAATTTCCCCCCAAGATATATTTCTCAACCTCTGTTTGAAACGATCATCATCTGAGTATATTATTGGAATTCTACACAAAGTTGAACTTGTTTTCTTTTGTCAGAACTTGCCCTATAAATGGAAAACAGAGGCATGACAGACTTTGAGATTACAGTGGCATTCCCAAAAAAGATCATTTGAAAACCCAAAAGCATTAGAAACCTATGTATCCACATGGCTTCCTCTCATTATCATCCTCCTATTGTCACCTTCTAAGCCTGAGAGGGATCTGGACCATTCAGTACATCAGTTAATGGAGTCAATTCAAATCCATGTACACGTTCCACACAACCCATGAAACCAGGAAATAACGCCGGTGGAGGACTGGGGAAATAACAATCTCCAGTAGAAATGAATATGATTTACCCACAAAAATAAAATTCAGAATTTAAAAAAATGAAAAAATTAAAATCCTTTAATAATAACTTGATATGTGACAATAATTTAAAAATAGAGGAGTGATTCTCTTTTCCTGTCAAGGTGTGTGTCTTTCTCCCACCTATTTCCTGACTAGTGTTACATTACACTGACTAGTATAATATTATATTACACCATGACGGGTCTATTGTCTTGATTTCCTGCCCTGGCACTCTCTCTCTCTCTGCCTCCTTATTTCCCTTAGACCACTCTCTCTCCTCCTCTCTCTTTGTCTCTCTCTGTGTCTTGATCTCTTGAACTATTCTCTCTCTCTAAATCCTTCTTTCTATTTTGTTCTCACTCCCTCTGAAGATTCTCTGAAAATATAAATCGGCGGCTTCACTACGAAAATATCGCTATCAGCCTTCAAAAATCACTATCATCCAACGCTCACCTGAATCCATTTCTTCTGCCCTGCCCTCATTCCTCCCTCTCCCTATAGGGCAGCTTAACAGCTTGACTTTTTTTCCTTGTCACGCTTTCACCGCTAGATTGAATTAGGTAGGAGCTTAAATTCAGCCTGATGGCTGGGAGTAATTGGATAAATCTAAGATTTCTGCCCCATGGGGATGTTTGGGTCTGATCTCATAGCCACTTCTGGCACAACCGTAAAGTCTGGTGCCTATGGAGGGAAACAGAAGGCTATAGGTTGTAGGGGGCATCGGGTGGGTGAAATACAGCTGACAACAGGTGGTGAGGGCAGATGAAATTCTCAGCGGGATAATACGGTTGAAGCAGCGCGGGGAGGCGGCTCGGGTTGCAGAGATTTGCTGTACCGCACAGAGTAATTGAGTGTGTGTTGTATATGTGTGTGTGTGTGTGTGTATGTGTGTGTGACAGAGTGAGTGTGAGGCTAGGCCACAGGTGCCCTGTCACTCTCGCTCACAGATGAGGTCATTTCTCAGGACCCCAATCTCCCCTCTGTAACACGCACACATGCGCGCGCGCGCACACACACACACACACGTACAGTCAATCAGAGCAGGGTGTGGACAGGCCGGCTTGTCAGGCTAGCCACTGGACTGCTAACCAGACTGGAGGTCAACTACCACTCTGCTAGGACTAACAACTCACAACAACTCAATGGGCGGTACCATGAGGCTGTAGTGGTTCAATACAGCCAAACTACTGACACATCATCGCTTTAAATGCCATAAAACATGATGCATGGGTGACAATGGAGGCGATATGCATGGCAATTCTTTCCAACAGTTATCAATAACCGACCGGAGAGGCTGTGTTGAAAAGCGTCAGTCAAGACCTGCTCATTTGATATCGTATCATCAAATAAAACTGAACTCTCCTCACCCCGCCTGCCCGTCGCGGCCCGGGGAGCGCCTACAGAGAAAAAAGTTAAACACATTTGGTCCAATTTTGCTTTCATTCCTGCTAAAGGTAATCTGCAAATGTGTCTTCAAAAGTTGCCCAAGCCCCATAATAAACTATGTGCCAGTTGAGTCCATAGTTGGCTTTCATGTGTAGCCAATAACTCGAGCGGCTTTTAGCCAGCAGGGACAAACCACCGCCAAGGCAAACTGTTCCTAACATGTGATGACAGCCAAGCAAATCATATCTTCTGGTATTGAGATGAAAAAGGAATCACAAATGTATTGTTTTGGGGTAAACTGAGCGACACAGATAACAAGTAAGCAACAGCTAGCCCTATTCAGCTCTCTCTCTCACACACACACACACACACCCACACACACACACTTCACTCCACACTGATATTAAGCAGCAGCTGTAGCGTAATGTGCTGGATTGGATGTAGTGGTTCGGTGCTAACAGACTGAGTATCTGTTCGCTACCGTCTGTTTATTGCTCTACAGCGCTCCACACCTGTCTCTCTCTCCCTCCCTCTGTCTCTGGGAATACAATGTTATTCCACATGCCACCAGAGATCCATCAGCTGATACCTCACACACACATACGCAGATACACACACAGCCTGCACACACTCAAAGGCAACAGTATGAGGAATTGAAACAAACACTGACACACACACACACAATTTTATTGAATAAAATTCTAGTTTCCAGTCCTTAAGTGTAAGTCTCTCACTCTCTTTCTCACGTGTACACACACACACACACACACACACACACACACAAACGCAAAATCCATACACGTCTGATGCTGAAAGCACTGCTCAATATATGCCTTTTGCAGGCTGAATGACACGTTTGACACGGGGCCTTCTCACCTATTCTCCCCACACTTTAAAGGCTATTCAGTTACTAAGCAACCTGCCTCGGATTAGCACCCTGGTACAGTCAGCTGACTTCACTCAGAAATATTGGCTTCCAGGAGAGCAAGACGGGAGGGATTTGGGACAGCCTGATTGGAGAGGGGTGGTAGGGGACACACTGAGTGACAGAGCATCACAGGAGCACCGAACTGGGAGTACAGCACCTGAGTGGCGGCATGTCTTACCACTCAGAATTTAAAAAAAAGTGTTTTTCACACTGCTAGAAAATGTAAAAACAATGAACATTCATTTTGTCCTTAATGTTCACCTCAACAAACAAATATATGGTACATTTAGTCCATATATCAAGGTACTGGAGGTGTGAGTGGAAACAGGAAGGAGCAAATCATGATTATCCCCACAATGTCTACCAAAAATTTCAAGCATGACCACTGAGATTGCTGAAACCTCTCACTGTACAGATGTTTTATCCTGTGATGACGCCATCATCTCCTCCCTCTTCCTTCTAGGGGGCCGACAGACTCTCAGAAGGAGACCAACATTCAGGTTTGGGAGGGTTTTACAAGATAGACTGGCTTTTTCCTTTCTCTGTCCAGGGGCATCCCAACCCACACTATTTATAGAGCCCACCAGCTGCTAGAATGGGATCAACACACACACACACACACACAGAGGATGGCAATGGGTTGAACCCTGGAAAGGGTGTGTCACAGGCAGACGCCATGGAAAAAGACCCTCTGTGTGTAAGCATGCCATCATACACAAAACACACACACACAGGCACACATAAACAGACGTGCACATGGAGACACAATCACAGACACACATGGATTTAAACCTTAACCCTGCTGAGGATATTTCAAAAGATGACCCTCTGAGTAAAAACAGGAGCTGGAAGCATCAAAGCCCGTTTGAAGTATTGTGGGTAAATCCTATTAAGTCTACGCGTCCTGAGTTTAGGTCCCTGTATGCACTCATACACCAGCATGCTAGCACTCACTGGACCACAATAAATATGAATGACATATAATGACAGTATAATTGGGCTATCAAAGCTTAGCAGCGCTGATAAAATCAGAGCTGAGTAAATAATTACACACTGCTCAACACATTTGGGTGTCAATTGTTTTATTGACCGATAGGCTGGATTGATTATTAACACAACAAAAGTAGGTATCAATAGGCCACATAGTTGGAGGAGGGCGGTGGGGGTGGGGGGGAGAAGAGGTGTTAATGGGCTGTGAAGCAAGAAGCACCAATGACACACTTGTGTTTGTGTATGGGAATAAATGACCACACACACACACGAAAATCACTCTGAATTTGTGTATATCTGTCTGTCTGCCTCCCTTCACTCCCCCCTCCTCTCTCTCTCTCTCTCGGTATCACACACACACAGACAACGGTCCCCGTCTGTGGTTTATGCCTGTCGTAACTGTAACTAACCTAAATTGTGGACACACACATTGTGGCCAGGACCCAGCTGTCACTGTGAGTGACAACAACGACAGACTGACCCACACACACACACACACACACACACACACAAATATGCATGAATGTTATTTAAGAAAAAAAATCAATTAGGAAAAATGTCATCCTGTAAAAATATCTGCCAATTTTCAACTCAACTACTAAAAATGACATTCAATCATCTATTTTAAGGGCTTTACTTACAAAATAGCAACATTCTTACAACTGTTTTTTTTCCAAAATGGATATGTGTTTTTGGAATGAAACTCATCATTTCATGTCTTTTGAACTGACAGATACAGTTGATGTGGAGACACAGTTGACTTCAACTCTGGTGCCCCCCCAAAGTAACATCAACAACAGTGTTTAGTCAGTTACTGAGAGGGACGGTTAGAAAAACACTAGAAAACAAACAGGCATTTGTAAGGACGACAGGTTTCCCCCTGAGAGGTGTCAAGCCCACCAGAGAAGCACTTTACCCCCATCACACACACACACAAAGAGGGACACACACACACCAAGAAAGACCATTTCTGCCCTTCTTAAATCCTATTGAGAGCTAAAATCCAGGCTATGCTTTCTTCTCAGCCTTCTCAGCTTCTACAGCCCACTGCTTTCTTTTCATTTCATCTGCTGCTCCTGGATTTCATTATTTTCTGGTTAAAGTGCTTTTAAAAAAAATAGTTTTTATCCACTTTTCTGAAAAACATCCAGTGTCCCCTATCGTCCTTCATTCATTAGTGTACACTGACGCTGCGTCTGATGAAGTTATTTGCACTGTGCTGACATTTATCATGACTAAAGGGAATCCTAATGGAGGGCCGAACATGTTACAAGACCTGCCATTATAAAAGCAGGCAACCTATAAGACAAGGCTTTTCTCCTCCATGTTTTCACCCGGCAACACCTTTTATTGCCCAGTTAAAGTTTTACAGGAAAAACGGCCAATGAAAACTCCTAACAGGTGCTCTATCCCTCCCTCTCCTCCCTCTCCTCCCTCTCCTCCCTCTCCTCCCTCTCCTCCCTCTCCTCCCTCTCCTCCCTCTCCTCAGGGGGTCAGAGAACAGCAG
>CABFOQ010029631.1:5103-35429 GCA_900660455.1 Gephyroberyx darwinii | reverse complement strand
AGCCAGCAGCACTGGGCCAAAACCAGGTCCAGAGAGTGTGTGTGTGTGTGTGTGTGTGCGTGCGCGCATGCCTTCCTAAGACACACTAACCCGACCCCAGCGAAAATTACAGAGCTGCTTTTGGACAGAAACGTCATCTGTGCTCTGACCAGACATTCTGGTGTGGATGTGCTCCTTAGGAAAGTGTTATGGTGAAGGAATGTTATCAGAGCAGGAACTCGTTCAAACACAACACCGACTTCAGAGTCACGGTGATGAATGAACTTACTACACTGTATCTACTGTATGTTGCCACACCAACCAAAAGTAAACACAACCTCTGAGCTCAGCAAAAGAGGCAGAGAGGGAAAGACAGGAAGGAAGAGAGGAAGGAGAGACAAGATAATCTTTTGTACATTATTTTATGTTTGCCTACATTCCTCTACAGAGAAAGTCCTGTTACGTGCTGGTGTGTGTGGGCCTCGCATACTTTGAGTGCCAGCCATTGTCTCTCTATCCACAGCTGCAGAAAAGTCTCTCTGTAGGCTCTGTCAGTGTTTGTGTTCTTTCTCTTTTCTTCTACCATTGGCCATCCATAGCATTTGCATTTTTCAAGGAGCATTGTTTGACACCTTCTTTTGATATGCACATAACTCTTAGCAAACAACTGCCAGCGGTGCAGCCATATGATTTATAATGTGATTTATTGGCATCACTAGAGTCATATTACAGAGATGCAGAGAAAGAAAGACAGTCAGCAGCTTTTGCAATGAGCCTTAATAGGAAAATGTCCATTTTTGAACCAACCCGAGGCAGCCAATAGATATTAATATTGTTTTAGTAAGTATAAGTTCCAGACATCACTAAAAATGAATGGGAATGTACTGTAAAAGAGGGACATCAGTTAGCCGCAGAAACAAGCCAGAAAGTATCTGTTCATGCTCTGAATTTCATATATCTTTCATTGTGTCTGGCCAGTAAACTAACTACCTCCAGACCTGGGAGATTTACCCTGCCAACAGCACCTCCCCCTTCTGACAAACAAAAAAAAAAAATGAATACCCCTAAAAAAACTGACACCCTCTCACTGCTGCCAAGGTAGGGTGAGGCATTGCCAAATGATCACTCCTCTTAATGCTGCTATGCTAGGTTGGGGATGTGGTGCAAGAGGCCATGGTAGCTGCGAGGCGATGAGTCAGAGCGTTGTTTCAGATTCTTGACCAAGGGCAAGGACACTGCCTGGTCGCCTCGCCCTGTTCCAGTCACACAGAGCTGCTGAGGGAAAAATCCTATTACTCATGAAAAACGGCCAGCACTTTGGTGCCAATATCTGAGACAGCTTTGAGATACATAAAGCTGACTTAAATCATGTCCCATGTTATTTGAACATAAGGCCACAGCTCTTCAACATGCAGTGCCTAAGGACAGAGGTCCAAAGGGAGGGTACGCTGCCACGCATGATCGGTCTTGAGCCATTAAAACAGCTTTGAAACCTTTCAGCCCCGAACAACAAAGTAGCACAGTTCCTTCTAATCTCAAAGTCCTCATCATGTCTCTCTCTCCAACGCGGTAACCAAAGGTGAATCTGTTTTGTCTTATTCATGCTCCTCTCACTGTGTTTCCAGTCTGTAGCCCAGTCAGACAGCAGACTGCACACGTCTCTGAAATGATTTACTTTGGTGAGGTATTGTGAAACAAGCATCCTCTAAAGTGGCGAAGGGCATTAGAGACCTAGCTGGTAAGTGTTTGGCGGGAGAATGGTGTCTTTGACCTTGCCAGGCTGGAGAAGTTAAGTTGGCATGATGCAACTTTTATTATTGCACGCCCTGCTGTCTTTGTTTTCCACTGCACACATACAATTAAAATCAATCTTCACTGAACATTTCATGCATTCTGGCTGGCTTCATTTCTGTCTTTTTGTGGTCTAAAATCAGCGGCAAGTACCCCCAACAAAAATATAAACCATCATAAATGAACACTGAGCCCCACCAAGATACACTCAATTACACCCAAAAGAGCCAGAGTTGGTCTGGCGATATTTAATCTGTCCAATAGCTGCCTGCTCAACCATTCTAGATAGAATATGAGGTTTGTAAAAGTCATGGAACACAGGAGACAGTACTGATAATTCCAGATGAAACACACACACACACACAAGCTATACAACCCTCTCATCAGATAGGTCTTCATGACTTTCTCATGTCATTAAAACAAAGTCAAACGAATGCAAGACCTTTATACTGGAGATTCTTATTTCTTGATTTGGTATGTTAATAGCTTACTCCAAGGTGACCAACAGTAAAGAGCAACCTGAATCATTACAGCGCAGTGTGCACACGCTTTTCAGAAACCCAATGACTAGACCACTAGTCTTTTTGCCAATCTTCAAGTTAAAAACCTTGCGCCATGTCCCATGGGAAGCACTAATTCTGCCTAATTCCACCTAAAGGTCAGCATTTTCACCAGAAGGCTGCGAAAGGCATTTTCTCTGCTCATTAGCTCAGCTTGGATCAGAGCGTTTTAACAAGGACATCAACAGTTCAAGAGTCAGATGGACTTAATAGCCATAAGCCTGTAAGGGGCAGCACCTTAATATGGCTTGAGTTAATGTATGCCCCCATAATCCAACCTTCCGGCTCTGTAAAGACAGTTTATGAGTAAAACAGAAATCTAGAGATGAAATACACAATATCCCTGGATTTGGCAAACACTACCCAGAAGAGGGAGAATGCAGGTGGTTGCTATGATACAGCTTGTATGCAGAGTGCATGATGGCGTGTAAAGAGTGAGGAGACAACCTTTAAACAACTGTTCTTTTCACATGCCTAAGCACTCCTGGAGAGAATCGGCATTCAAGTATTCAGATCTCCGTTTGTAATTGCTCACATCTACAGCAGAGCGAGCAGGCTTTATAAGGGCTGCGCAATTTCCAATTAAAGTCCACACAAAATCTGGTACTCAACACTCCACAATAATGCTTGAGTATCTGAACTCAACACAGCAGAAAGGACAGGTTTTCTGTAATGTTACAATAGACTGTAAATGCTAGGCTATTGTTACATAAGCCTGTTAAGTAACTGACATTTTGCCGGCTGGGTGAATGCTCTGTGGTTGCTCCACCATGGTAATGCTCAGATATGTCACCACTGACAACATTAACTCCCCTGAGTCTTCACTCAGAGAGCCGCAAGATCAAGCCCTTACATGTATTTTTTTGTGCAGCCTTAACGTAGAATGCTATTGGATTTTATCATCCAGATATGTTATCCCTCTGTCCAAGGACAGTTTGGTCTGTATTTAGGAAACATCTCCTACTATCTCCCACTGACAGATAAAAGAAAGAAAACCATACCAGATAAGGATACATTTTCTGCTCAAGAACTGAAAGCACTGCTCTATTATTAAGCTGATTTGGATAGAAATGCTCAAAGAAACATGCAATTACAGTCGGAGTCAGAGTTCAAGCAGATCCTGGCCTTACACCTGTAGGACATCCAAGATCACAGTCTTGGTTCTCTTGATTGTTGTTCATGTTCAGAAACACTGATTGAACTACCAAAGGCTATAAATTAAACATGGAAATAATTCATGTATAATATTGAATGGTATTCCCTTTTAAGCAGTGACTATGTTCCCCTTTATTGTACAGGTGATCAGGTTCAAGGGAATCAAGGGAATCAATGGCTGGAGGCCCTGAGGCGTAAACATCTTGAATCAACTTAGCATATAGTAGCCAAACTTTTCAGATGACATCGCAATTTGCACTTAGGGGCAATCAATACTCAGATTGACTTTTTATCGGGGCATAAAGGCATTGAAGAATAAGCCGATAGAAGCCTGGGGAATGTGTCAGAGTCTATCTGTTCCTGTCAAGGCTGTAATATAAGGTGAATCAGCTGAATTCCCTCACTGACTTACCTCAATGGAGTTACGGGTGACAGCTCAAAGTCGCACTCTTATAAATATTCATGTCCTTTCACTTGTACTGGATGCATCTCCTCCATCCTATCAGATTCCGGGCCAAATATAATCAATAACCTTGAAAGTGACAGCTATTGCTCATAACTTAGAGGAGTTTTGTGGACAAATAATGGACCTCAATCCCATGTGCACAAAGACACTATTGGCCTGGCCTGAAACTAAACACAAGGGGTAACAGTTTACAGGCTGTAAAATACCTTGGTGGCTGACTGGCAACTGTGGCAAGTAGTCCACAGGTGATGATGTCATAGCATATCAGAGGCCACCTGCATCAGTCTATGACCAGCAGCAAATTTTCAATGCTGAGATTGCTTGTTAGCATTCATCTATAATCCATCCATAAATTCCACTGGCAGTACAAGCTGCAAGCAACTTTTTTAGTGTGGAAACTCAACACACCCTCATAACACCACCCCATTAGAAACTAGCAAGAGGGTGCTGAGTAATGTGTGCACCCTCTGTCATGGTAACAGTAAGTAGTTCAGAAGGTAGGGGGGGCAGATGAAGCCTGTCTGCCATGCATGGATGTGACTATGTTCGGCAGCTGCAGATAAAGAAAGTGAGTCTGGAACTTGTAGCCCAACATAATAAATGATGTCTATGAGAAGTTCCCAGATCACAGCCAGTGCAGCTGTGGTAATGACAGCGAGATCAGGTGTGTTGTTTGTTTTCTACAGCAACATAACATAGTATATCATTCGATGGACACTTCGAATGCTTCGAAACTAGCCTGGCCCGAGGCGGGCTAGTTATCAGGCTAAACCACAGTTGAAGCTTAATTGGTATTCCCGTAAAACTGATCCGACTGAAATGCAATGTTTTTCAAACAAAGTTCCGCCGTCCTAATGTTCAACACTATTACCCTATACCCTACACTATCTGACATAAAGTGTAACGTTAATAGAAAATAAAAAAATATATCATGATGTAGGCTGTATCAGGGATACAGTCATGGTTCAGAGCGTTGCTAGGCAACCCCATTTAACCATGAGTAATCCACCTCAAGTGCCGTATTGCTTTTAGAAAACGGTTACAACTTACAGAAAGAATTATTTGATGACACAGTATTATTTTCTTTTCTTAATTCAGCCAATCAATTTCCAGGATGGAAACTGTTTCATGAAAATATAATAATAATAATGTCGTCCAGCATGGCGCAGTTGATAGAGCATGAGACTGTCAGTCTTAGGTTTGTGGGTTCGATCCCCACATAGCGTCAAGTACCTTTGGATAAAAGCGTCTGCTGAATGACTGATGTAATACTATGAAACGTTATGTATAGCCTTTGCTACATCAATTATGGCGATAAATAGTCTAATATTTAACAGGAGAATTGCAAAAAATAAAATATATTATAGGCTATTCTATCAAGTCCATATAGCTTAAAAGAAGCATAAATGGAAATAAAGTAGTTTAGTAGTTTCTCCTTTGTAGAACCTTTTTTACAAAGGAGAATACTTCATTTTGAGGAGAGTTCTAGTTCCATATCAGTGTTCTATTCTGGAATTGTCCCATTTATAACCCTTTATGATGTCATCAATTAGAACGTTAAAATACATTAGAAAGCATTTTAGAATGATCACACTGTACTGTACTGCTCAAAAACACCTGATTCGTGTTGGTAGGATCAAATACCCACACAGTGCTCCCATCTCTTTATTCACATCAATTAAAGGGTTTATATATCACTGAGGAAGACCCATGTCTCATCCTATGTCCATCATGGCCTGTCCATTCATAGATGAGGTCGTGGTCGTGGATGAGGGAGGGACTGTGCGCAGGGCTTTCCAAAGAGAAAAAACCTTCAGGGACTTTCAGGGACAGATCAGACCCGCTGGTTTACCTGGACCAACATTTGTTTGAGCGGTAGGTTCTCAGGTGAAAGCATTCATTAGATCTGCAGATTACTAATGCCACATATGGAAAACAGCACACACCGCAGTAAAGCTCTCACAGTCCCACAGATTGTGTGCATTGCCTCCGTTTTTTGCAAGTGGTACATTTACAGTCTTGAGGTTACACATATGGCATGGTTTCATGTGTAATATTTTTAGCACAGCTTTTCAGTTTTTTAATATTGTTGGAACACAATATTTAATAAGGTCTATCAACGTTGTTAGTTTTTAATACAATACAATTCCCTCCCTTTGTTTATGGCATTCGTATTTCTCTTTTTTGTAAATTCTTTATATATAATTCCACCAAAAGTCGCTGCTCAGTGGCCGTGAATATTGCAGCTCTATCGTTGGCATCTTTTACATGGTGAATCGATCGGATCCGTGATCGACCTCTCAGGCTGCTTAAGAAAGCAGTGCACGCGCAATTATCTGGATTGCTTGAACCTGGCTTGGATTAGCCAGATCACGGTATCTTGAATTCAGCTACGAGGAACCGCTTGTTAACCTAACAAGTCAATCGGTCAGTCAGGCTTTCAAAATGAATCTTCGCTTTTCTAAACCTGCTTTGTGGAACACCCCTCAGGTCTCTGTCCACCTCCAAATGACCTGCAGTGCAGTTTGTTAGGACTGTCATCAACTACAGGAACAACCCCAAAATATATGGTTTTACAAGTTCAACCTTTGTTCCATCTGGTTTTATGGGTATAAGGAGACGGATGTTGACATCTGATAGCCAGCAGTTCTTCATGCTTGGAAAGTCCAGCATAACAAAATGAACCGAGGGCAAACCACAGTCTTATGCTCATATTAAGCTATGTTCTTTTTATATCCTATCATGTCATATTATATCAAATTACAGGGACTGTAACTACTTGAGGCGACTGTGAGGCAGCTGTGGCTCAGTGGTAGAGCAGGTTGTCCACTGATCACAAGGTTGGCAGTTCGATCCCCAGCTCCTCCTGTCCACATGTCGAAATATCCTTGGGCAAGACACTGAACCACAAATTGCCGATGGTCAGGCCAGCACCTTGCATGGTAGCTCACTGCCATCGGTGGGTGTGTGTCTGTGAATGGGTGAATGAGAGGCATATATTGTAAAGTGCTTTGGATAAAAACGCTATATAAATGCAGCCATTTATTTGTGAGTCCATGTGACTTTTGTTTACAAGCCCTGGTTCACTTGTAATTAGGCAGTGTGAACCTAAACAAACCAAATGCAACAAAGTAAACTTTCCAACTATAGTTCGGCTATAGGATTGCACCCTTAGTTTTAATTTAAAACTTGCTCACTTACACAATGGATCTTTTTTTGTCTTCATCTTAAATTTTTCTTTGTGTGTCCTCACACCTGCTATATGTGGCCAAATGGGAATAATGTTAAGTTTCACTTAGCGTTAGGCTAGTTAACCATCCATACAGCAGCAAAACAGATGTTCAGACACTACCACTTTGTGTAGAGCCAGCGTAAAAGGCAGCTAATCAAGAGCCTGTTTGATGCAGAGCCATTGTTTGGTTTGGCTTACGGTCAGAGACAGTGTACAGTGGTCAGGAGAGACAAAGTGTCAGAATACCAAAGACCAAAGATTGTACATAACCAAGGCATTTAAATGGAATTTACTCAAAAAGTTATCGCGCAACATTTACTGGCATTTGGTGCTTGCTGGGTGTTCATTTCAGATCCTGTTTTAAAAACACCAGCAGCTTTACAGAGAAACACTGGAGACCTGCAAGTTCTCATGGCTGAACTCATCAGTCTGCTTTGGAACAAAGGTTATCTACCTCAATATTATGCAATGAACTCAGATCAATACACTTTATTTAACTTCATAATAAACTGCTAGCAGAGATACAATGTTATTTGCCTTGGGCAAACATGAGGATTGGCCTTTTATGTCCCAGGAGGGAGGGTTCACAGGAGGTTATACAAATTGTCTGACAGCATCACTGACTGTTCCTCCTTGGCCAAGTCATTTCCTATTTCTTGGGATTACATTTCACACATGAAAATTTCATTAAAAAATATGATCAAAAATTCTGAGCAATCTGTATGAAGAACTGCATGTTTGCTGCTTTTGCCCATCATCACCTACCCAGTAATGTTATCATTACGAGCAAGACATCTCATATTCCCCAGGAGGAATCACACTTGCTTGTGTTGATTGTGCACCATAATAATAACAGCAGCCAGCAGCACTCCATTAGAGGGAGCTGAGGGGGAAGAGAAATCAATTGCAGGAATAAGACTCCCCAGAGGGCAGCCAATTAGAGAGAGAGGGGAGGCAGAGAAATGGTGACGAGACCTGAGGGCTTACAGTAAGACTGGTAGTCCTGGAGCTAGAGCTCTGGGGACTCAATCAGGGGCAGGGAACGTTCCAGTGAAGCCAATGGGATTTGAACCTGAGATTCTTCAAGCAGAGCTCCCCCAAAATCTATCATCACTTTAAGAATCCACTCATTGCATGGTAAGGTGAATATTTTACCTGGGTTACCATTCTGATGGTTTTATTAGCATCGAGAGATAATAGGAATAAGTGGGAGTGACCTATGAGCATCCCAGTTTCTACAGTGAGGGTCAGTAGCCTACATGTGTTCTGTTGTGACTACTTTATATCAAAACTCAGTTTAACCCTGGTGTTTAGTATAGAATAGATTTATGTCATTTATATCAGGGAATTGAGAACAACGGGCATATGAAGTAAGCCAGGAGTCAAATTGGCATGGAGTGGGCCCAGTAGTGTATAGCACAATAGCCTGGTGGCGAGTACAGCAGCAACAACAAAAGAAGGATTGTTATCATGGTAAAAGACGTGGTCGTTGACTGTGACAAACTGCAATCCAATATGTCACATCAACAGCAGACTGATTGTTCAGCTGGGCAGTGAGCATTTTGTGACCACAGGATGCAAAGCAGCACCGTCTGTGAGCTTGACCCCAGAAGACTGCACCTTTAAGATCAGACGATGGATGGGGGAACTAAAAACATCCTTGGAGACTCAAAGGATATCAAACTTTTTAGTGACATTACATGACTGACTAGCTAAAAAGTCAGCTGTTGACAGTCTAGTTCTAGTCTAGTGAATATATGAAATAAAATGCAAAAATTGCAAAATAAATTGTCATGGGATTACAGAGAAATGTTTCAGCCTTAGGAATTCATTTGTCTGTATCCACACTATGCATGTGCACTGATACTGAGAATATAACCAATTTATTTACCACACTCTACTCTGTAAGATTCAACTGACAAGATCCCTCAGCTATTGCTGCACCTGGATATGTGATAATGACACATCAGTGGCTTTCACAACCAATGTGTAAAAACATTCACTGTGAGTAAAGCACACTATCACTCTTCCTGTTTCCAAAGCCATTTGCTGACATTAAAAACACAGTTAACGAACCAAACGCGCTGCTGAGCCAAATAAGCATTACCCATTTATATTTACAAGCCAAACATATTTTACAGCAACAACTAGAAAGCACATTTCTATTTTAAAGTTAAAGCGACTAAACTCATCATGTTTCAATTTTCTAACCACACACAACGGTCTGTAGGTGGAAATTTTCCAAGCCGCACAGGTGATGACATCAGTGCTGTCAACATGGTGACTGCAAGCCTGGGCCAACTTCATACAATCTATACAGACAATAGAGCAGGTAAAACACATCAGTCGCACTGAAAGGCCATAGAGTAAACCGTCTTTAATTGATTTTCAAAAATGGCAATGGATTTCACTGACCTAACGCTTTCAAGAAGGCTGTTCCACAGTCTTGGAGCTACAATAGCAGAAACATTCACCCTTTAGTTTTAGCCTGAATGAATGGCCAAGAGCCCCTGATCAGGGGACCTAATGGAGCGAGGGGGACAAAGCTTCAGAATTATACTGAGGAGCAAGATGATGCAAATAAAAATAAAGATTTAGAGTGAAATCTGTAGTTGATAAGGAGCCAGTGGAGGAATGCGAGGACAGGAATGACATGGTCCCTATTTTACGGGAGCCTGTCAGGAGCCAGTCGGGAGCCTAGCTGCTGCATTTTGAAACAGTTGTAGCTGTGAAAGGGTTTCACAGTGGATGCTACAATACAGCAAGTTACAATAGTCCAGTTTATAAGAAATAAAAGCATGGATAAACCTCTCAAGGTCACTAACTAGAGATATTTCTCAGCTGGATAATGCAGGACTGGATAACCCTCTGAACCTGCTCTTCAAAACTTAGAGTATGGTCCCAGTCAAAGAAAGCAGCCAAGGTTCTGGCACGGGGCCTTACATTTCCAGACAAATTGTTTGGTTTGCCAGAAATGACTGATTTACTGACAGTAGGTTGCAGGATGTTCTGAACCACCCAACACTTGATGTCAATAATTTAAAGTGATGAGGTTATTTGGGTCAGTTGGTTTTAGACGTAAGTATAACTGTGTATCATGTGCATAATATTGTGGATATTGTGCTTTCTGATGACATGGCCTACTGGACACATATATAAAGAAAACAGTTTTGGCACTAGGATCAAACCTTGTGGCATGCCACAAAGGCATATTGGCATGAGAGGAACTTGCATCAGCAATGTTGACAGCAATGCATGATCAATCATGGCAAATGCAGCACTAAGGTCTAGCAGGATTAAGATGGGGCAGTTCCCAGCAGTTAAAAAGATCATATGTAAACTTGAGCAGTGCATTCTCTGCGCTATGTGGCTATCTGAAACCCACTCGAAACTTGCCAAATGTTATTTTGACTAAGGAGGGTCTCTGAAGGGGAGGATGAACAAGTCTGGTGTCAGATGTCTAAAGCTAGAAGGGGAAAGGCCAGATGAGTAACACTGTCAAGGATTTCTTTGAGGAACGCTGTCAGGACAATATATAGGGAACAAGAGGAGGACCTCATATTGGAAATAGTACCATGACCATCAGATCAAAATGCAGCAGGTAATCCTGAACCTAATATCACATATAAATAATATCACTTTATTTAAGAAAATGCCAAAAACCTCTCACATCAACACACCTTGACCAGTATGGGTGAAAGGGGTGTGTGTACTGCACACAGTAACACAAGGGGGACTTCATGCTGACCATACCATCGAAGGCCAGTTACTGAGAGTGGAAGGTATGTGTGTGCGTGTGTGTGTGAAAGAGAGAGAGAGTGAGAGAGAGTGAGAGAGAGGACGGTGTTAGTT
Organism: Gephyroberyx darwinii; assembly: GCA_900660455.1. Taxonomy (NCBI): domain Eukaryota; kingdom Metazoa; phylum Chordata; class Actinopteri; order Trachichthyiformes; family Trachichthyidae; genus Gephyroberyx; species Gephyroberyx darwinii. Next base: position 24,394 of record CABFOQ010029631.1, on the reverse strand, counting down.
CAGATTTCACAGCTCCCATTATAGCTCTGACACAAGCCAGTACAGAGGCCTGTCAGTCCCATGGGAAATGTGCATACAGTCCTACAACATACAGCACACAGTCACACACACAGACAATGTTACAATGGTATAAAAAATGAGTATCAATCCTTGCGGGCTACATAGATCATACAGTATTGATTTCTATGACATTGACAACGTCCCTGGCACCCTGTTGGCCAGAAGCCAACAAGCCGTACAGCCACATGGGTGACACCTGTCCTGAGTAGTGAGGGTGTAACAGTCAAAGATTAAGTAGCCTGCTTTTACAATCTATTCTCCTTTACTCACCAGTACTCATTCATACAAATACCAAGGCTAAATACACACAGGAGCCACTACTAAAGGCAGGGGCATGTAACGCCAACGGCAAACTTTTCCTAAACAAATACTTAGCAAAGCAATTCCGGCCGACTTCTCATTTCCTGCATCGCATTTGCTGGACTTCCTCTCGGTATACTGCCATCAGACTATAGTTCAGTACATGGCTGCACAATTAAATGTGTATAAACGTCATGATTTTAGTTTTCACAATTAATAATTGTAGAATATTGGCATATTGGCAATATTGAAAACAATTATTTCATTTAGAATGCTCAAGGTACTTGAAAATAGTCAAGATGCTGATATAAGATGCAGAAACTGCAATAACATAAGTGTGTTCTCCAAATCATCAAGACTATTATGGTTTAAAATGGATGGATTAAAAATCATAGTCACAATATCAGGCAAAATACTCAGGATTAGCATTTCAGCCATAATCATGCACCCCTGGTATAGTAAGAGGTTGCTGGAGACCCATGCAGACTACAAGGTAACCCCGCCACAGCTGTCTCGCTTGCAGCCCTCCTGTTGAATTAGGAAACGACATGCTCTTAATGGATGCAGAGTAAATAATACGCAAGGTTTGATTTCACGTCCGAGCTTGGGATTCCCTTCCGAGAAATGTCGCCTTCAATGAGGTCTTGTTCCAACTATCTACAAATCCAAGGGTACTGTTTTATGCCAATGGTGTAAGCTAGCCTATTCCTTGTTCCCTCTTGGAGTGGTTAAACCCTACAGGATTTTTTGGAAATTTCGTCTCCAAATTTTGCCTGAAAAAAAAAAATCCTGTAATGTTTTTTTCCCACCCTTAGACACACCCAATCTTCATCATTATCGACTTGTAACGACCTGTAATGGATGACTAAATCGGTTTCAGTGTGAAAATCTTTAGGGAGCTCCCGGCCACGCAACATTCCTAGTGGAGACTGGGACATTCAGGCTGGGGAAACAAGATTAAACATTTCAGTTTGCACATGCAGGAAGGAGAGACCCAGAATACAGGATGAAAGAGGGCGGGGTAGGCTTGTTGTATGAACTGTGAGAAAGACAAGGAGTTACAGTTCAGTGGTGTTGCTCGGTAGTTGTGCACAAAGTCTGCTGACAGAGCATCTAACTTCCGACAAGCAAATTAGCTCTGGTACACGGTTCATTCACGCAGTGTTCAATCCATACTTTAGAGTATGAAATAATCCTTTATTCTTTCCTGAGGTCTAAGCCAAGAACTCAAACCACCTCCTGTCCACACCCATGCAAATCTCAGGTGTGTAGAACAAAGTTTTTCTTGGTTCCAATGGGAACGGCAGGGTGAGTCATTCAGATGTATATACGCTCAAGGAATGCAGTTAAAAGTGTTTTGTCAGTTAAAGGAAATAGACTAATCTGTAAATGCGACCCCCAGGTGATAAAAACAGAAAAAAACAAAAGAACAAAAGGAAAAGAGGGGAAGGGCCGTTCTGCCACCAATGACATGAGGTAAAAACACACACACAAAAAATGTCAACACGGGGAAAAAAACAGGGAAGAGAGTACCTTTGAGTCAGTTTGTGAGACTAAATGTAGAGTAGCTTCTGCTCTGTAGCAGGAAGCGTTATTCAGACTGATGATGGCAATTGGCAAGACAACATGACAGTGGATTTCCTAGTGCTCTCACTGAACTGGGAAGTATAAATGCAGTTTCATTCTAGGGGAAAATGCACTTTATGCTATAACAGTGTGAGAGAACATCGCCACAGTTTGCAAAACAAAAAACAATGTCTGTAGCTGTGTAACTAGGCTAGGTATTTGGGTAGGTATTTGAAGAACAAGGATTCATAGTTTAGGACTTCACTCCACCAAGTAAATGAACTTGCAATGTAAGTGCAATAGCAGTACAATTACCCACAGTCTAGCGAAGAGGAAACCAAGGTGGTTTCATGGGATATCTTACAACCATTTCTCAGACAAGCCACAGTTTCACCACAACCACTCATGTTAAGATGAGCAGAGCGATGACAATGGAAAAGGAAGTGGTTAATTGGACACTGTGTTTTAGTTTTAGTTTTTTTGGGCTTGACAAGCATCAGGGCACCCTGTCCAAACAACGCTAATCTATTGATCCATGCAGACAGTTGAGACGAGAGGACGTTACCATACACAATCCCAGGCCATCTCTGGGGCATAGGCTTTGATATCACTGTTATGGAAACACACTCTGCCTGCATCTGTAGGCCTACGTGTGCGTGTGTGTATGTGTGTGTGTGTGTGTGTGTGTGTGTGTGTGTGTGTGTGTGTTAGACCACACCTAGTTACACAACCCATCTTTAGTGCTGCAGCATAATCGGAAAAAACTGATGGGGAAGTTGTGATGTCCCCTATGATTTAGGATGAGGGGTGATGTTCAGCAGAGGCACCAGTATCAATTCAACAAACTCAAAGGAGGTCATGCGTGATGGTAATCTAGGCCTGAATGATGACCATATGCCATGCTTTTTTTGTAATTTCTTCTGACCTGATTTAGGCTTGCGAGATAGAGTACACGTGTACAAATCCATAAGCTGTGAATTTGAGAAAGGCACCCAACTTCACGGGGCAACTACCAGTTCTGCAACATGGGCATCACGTCTGAAAATACTGAATGAATTGCGTGGTCTCATTCAGCAAAACAGCGAGCTTCAGATGGCTGTGATTTAAGAATAACCAGTGAACACACCATAGGTGAGACAAATTCAGAATTCAGCCCAAATAGATTAAGCCAGGGCCTCCCAACCTTTTCCATGTTAGGGATCCTTATATAGATCAAATTTACACCAGACCCCCATTTGATAAATCTTGGCCTCCACCTGATTTTTGTTGTTGTCTGCCTGTATTGTAGGGGGGATAGCAAAGGAGAGTGAAACCTCAGATCAGAATAATCATATACATATACATCCTCTCCTAGTGCTAACTTCAAGCGATTGCCATAACAGAGAAATTAAACTAATCCTCATTTTGCTGGGGACCCTCTGGAACCCAGTCAAGGACCTCAGTTTGGGATCCACTGGATTAGTCTCTGAGCACATCGACTGAAAAGAGACAAAAGACATATAGCATGTTCTGACTAGCTGATGGCTACTACTACTGAAACACCACTTCAGTTATTTTGTCTGCTTATTTTCAATAACTCCGAAATATCAGCCCAATACATAAGCTAACCCTTTGGCGAGGAGAACGGTGTGCATCACTAGACTCCGCTGTATCTATACGTTGACTAAACAGGCCACAGAGCATTGATCTTCTGATCCGGATGGTTGATGAACCAATATTTTCTCTATCCCCCCCCAAAAAAACATACCTGGTCCAGAGGGAGATTGATGATTTCGCTGATTGGCTGCAGTAGAGTGGATCCAGTGCAGGATGCTGTCGTTTGGGTAGCCATGCTTGGTTAGGGTCCGTGAATCCTTTCTCTCCTTCTCCGATTCACTCTCCTAGGCTGCTCCGATGATAAATAAACTGCTGCTATTGCTGTTGTTGCGATGGGCTTGACTGCTGTCAGCCACAGAGCCACCAGAGAGGATCAAATGGAAGCGAGAGGGTTCACTACCGCCTACCTTCGTCTTCGCCTGAAAACTGTTAGCATACGAGACCGCTCGTTTTTTTTTAAAGAGAGGAACTGAGGAGAGTGCCATACATTCGCGCCAATATATTATTGTCTGCGAGAGGCTTATTTGATTTAGATAAACATTGTAACATTTAAGGTCTTAGCTAACTGCTGATAGCATTGTGAGACGAAGACATTACATTAAATTAGTTTAAAAAAGGCTTTGACTAGCAGGCGCTCCTGTTTCGAGTATGCGTCGTGTACTATTGCTTGAAATCAGTAATGAATAGCCATTACAGTTTTTGTGTAAAGTAGCCGCTGTGTGCATTAGCTAGCTATCCTGTTAGCTGGCTAGTCATAGACGTTCCAATTTAGGACCGTTGTATGCTGTTCTGGTAGCGGGCAAGGGTTTCCATGCTGGCATAGGATGTGAACTATCTTGATAGCTTGGTGTCTTTGGCGACAACAAAGATGGCGATAGTGTGGGTGGAGAGATGGCGGCCCAGCCCCTGTAACGATGCTATATTTTGGCCTATCCTGTGAAGAAAGTGAATTCCACCAGCCAATCATATCTTTAGACTGTCAGGGAGCTCTTGATTTACAGTCTTCAGGGCAAACTGGATTTGGTTTTGGGGGTGTTTTTGGGTCCCCTCCCACATTGATAGCATTCCACATGCAGAAGAAAACTGTGACGTAAGCAGGGGCTTTTGCAGGATACGTCTGAGAAAATGCTACAATAGAGCCAGTGTGGGTCTACCAAAGTGAACAGCAAGGTCTGCATTTGCACCATCTGTCTGCATTGCTCTATTACATAAGGAAACTATCACATGCGGCTTTGTAAGTGGAATATGATGAAAAATTAATTTCCAGTGTAAAAAAAATAAAAACAAACATTGAAACGTATAGTATGTCAGTGTATGTAAAATGTATTTTTTACAGTTTGGCTGTGCTTGCAGTGAGAAACAAAGATAGCAAAAGAGAGGATAATAGATAATAGAAAGCAGGATTGCATTGTTACCCCAGGGTGGACTTAATTAATTGCACCATGAAGTTGCAATGAGGAGACAATAACCTGAGACAGTGAATGTGCAGGTACATATAAACAAACCGAAATGAAAATACATGTTATATGGTTTAAAAATGCAGGTGGTGCGCAGACAGTTTGTGGATCCAAAATTAATTAATTAAAAGTTCATATAATAATTCTGATAACTGTTGGTTACCTGAAGTCATTTGTCAGGCTATTACTCTTTGTCTATGAGCACCACCTACAGGTTTTCATCCAAATTGTTGTTGGCTATCAAACGTATTGCCTTTTATTTGTCAATCATGTGAGGGAAGTATGTCCAAACTAAAGTTAAACAAAAATAAAAACATTCCCAAAATCACAGTTTGTACAATATTACTAATTCATCAAATAGTTCACTTTTACCGGGATTCATGCTTTTAACTATTGCACTGTAATACAGTCTACATCCGTTTCCTTACCTAGTAATTCATGTGCTCGCTTCAGCAAGTCCCGGGATGTTCAGTTGCTAGAGTTCGTGATTTAAAAATCCCCACACATTTTGTAAATTGAATCTGCTCATACAGCTTTGTGAGACAAAATGTCCTTACAGTTATTAACATTAAAGTTTGTTTTAAAATCATGCTCCACATACACACACACGGTAGATGTTCAGTGCTCCACTCTAGTGGCAGTTGGTAATTTAAAATTCATATCCGTTTTTTAACTTGTCACTACTCCTACAGTTGTAAAGCTACATATTATACACCGAAATGTTCAGCTTTTCAAGCTTTCAATTTCACTCGCTTTTCACTCAATGCCATTTATTTAGCTTTGAATCCCTAGTTGTTTTCACATACACAATGTATGTGGGAGAACTCTCAGTTGCTCGACCAGTAGCCTTGCATTATGCAAGTAGCACCTTAACTCACCTCTCCGCTTGGCTCTTATGCATTCATAGACTTTGATAGTAGTAGCAGTAACAGTAGTAGCATAGCATAGCCATAGCAACCACATAGTACTCACTTGCAATCATCTAGTACACCTTAGCAACCACATTGAAACACTACTGTATAGCATGCTATTACTCCTGATGGTGCTACTACAACTGCTACTACCACCAATACTACTACTTCTGCTACTACTACTGCTGCTGCCACTACTATACTACTACTACTGCTACTGCCACTGCTGCTGCTACTACTACTACTACTACTACTACTACTTCTTAACACTATCTTTCTGAGTAATTCAACATTTTAAATATTTTCAAGCTGAAGTAAGCACACAAATGTTCTTCAGGAAATTTAACCTTTTCTAGTTGTACTTTGTAATTACTGTAATTACTAAAATTTTCACCAAAATCATCTAGTTATTTATTGTTTGTGGGACAATGAAGGAAGGAAGTTGTCCTTTTTGTCTGCACTGAAGCACAGAATCCAATAGAGGGCATTGCTTACAAACCAATCTTCCATATAATCTTCAGTCCATATAATTCAATATTTGGAATTCAAAAGTGTAAAATGTGAGAATGGAAAGTGAATGATATGAGTCATTGAACAGAACCTTATTGTTGTTGCAGGGAGATATCGACAATTTACTTTTTGACATAAATACATACACACAGAGGTGCAGGGACAGTAGGACTTCACATTCAATGTAAAGGGTTAGGGTCACAATATGTCAAAAAAGACAACATTTACAGAGCAGAGTACTAAAAACCCACCGTACTTTAACTGCTGTGTTTAGAATATTTTTTAATTCAAGTCTTTTTGGTGAAGAAATAAAATATTGTGGGTATATAGTGTATATAGTGTATATATTCAGCATTCTATCGTGGTGCGTTCAGGGCATAATGAGTAGGTCATCAAATCAATCACCCGTGTCTCCAGTCCAGCAAATGTAGGCTGATGTGTAAATACAGGTGTCTTATCTGTATCCAGGTGCTACCACAGAATTGTTCTGTACCTACATAACCTCCTATGGATGCAGAGAGAGGAAGCAGTGGTGAAGGGAAGGAGGAGGAGGGGAGGTAGTAGGCAGGTTAGGAGGAAGGCCTTCAGCTGTCGTAAGCTGTGACTCAGCAGATATTGGGGTTTGTGTGTGTGTGTGTGTGTGTGTGTGTGTGTGTGTGTGTGTGTGTGTGTGTGTGTGTGTGTGTGTGTGTGCACTTGCATGTTGGATGTTCATGCTGATCTGTATCAGAGAGAGGGGCATATTCAATTATTTAGCCATCATCGGTGTATATGAGATACACAGGGTTTTCAAAACTGCACACTATATCAAATGCAAAAAAAGACTGCATCAAACTTTTAAAAAACAAGCTGGCTGAGCAAAAACAAAGTTTGTCAAACACACTGTTGGCCGAAGGAACTTTCCCAGGATTACAACTGGTAAAAGAGAAAAGTGCAGTCAACAGTAAGCCAGTTAGAATTATTGATCGTTGTCTTTACATATCAGTCATGTATACATTGTGCCACTCATTTGAAAGCATGTGAACCTAGATGACATAAATGCTATAAATTAGTAAGAATCATTTTTGGACTCTGGGTTATTTGTTTATGCCAGGCCCCTGTAGAAGGCATCTCTGTCTTCCTAGATGCACTACATCACTACATGCCTTTCTGAAAAATTTGTCATGCACTTTGTGTACTACAGCCCTGATATAATCATGATTAAACATTCATAACAACAGAAAGAGAGAGAGAGAGAGAGAATGACAGAAAGACAGGCAGGCAGACCGGCAAATTCATTGCATTCATGTTAGTTCACACAACTATGTTTTTGTTTTTCCTCATTGACTGCCAATTAAACCCACAATCACGCAGGGAGACCCAGTTTGTAAATTGGCATCGTCATGGCAACAACCCCCTCCAGTCCACCACCACTATAACGAATGGAGTAGGCAGCCTTTCTCTCAGTCTGATATTCCACCTAATGCGTTACAGTTTTTAGGGAGAGAAAAGAAAAGCTGAGAGGGAGGAGAACAGTGAGAGAGAGAGAGAGAGAGAGAGGGTCTCACTCATCCTGTCTCATCCATACCATGGGACAGGCAGTTCACAACATACGTGTACACCAGACTTAAACTTTGCATTCAGTCCTCTCTTTTCTCTCTCTCTCTTCCAAAAATACTCCCAGTCATTGTGTGATCTACATTTGTTTACCAGCTAAGCTGTGTGGCTGATCCGTATTGTGGTGACACGGTCCGTAAGCTCCTTATATAGTCAATAGTTCATGGTTTTTCGCTTAGCCTTGCTCCTCCAGGGACACACAGCCTTTCTTTTTCAAGATGAGACAGGAAGTGTCTTTGTGTTTCGGGGTCAGACCAGAGTTCCCCAACTGTACAAGGCATCCAGAAATAGAACATGTCCGTCGAAGAGATGGATGCATGTTGTTTATTTATCGCCGCAATCCTCTGTGTCTGAAAATCATGTTATGACTCTTGTTGCTCTGTCTTTCCCCCCTCCTCCCTCTTCCATCCCATCTTGTTTTGAATGCCCACAGAGACAGAAAGCACATTATCATCATCACTCAGAATAGTCCAGTACAACCTACAGGAAACATTGAGATGTTGCTTAAGACCAGGGTCATATCTTTCAATCAATTAATAGTTTCCCAATCGATAAGCTCTGTAAAGACTTCCTGAAGTTAAAACATCTGTCCAATGTGATCTACTTATTTCACAACAGTGTCCAGCATCTGCAAATATGAATAAGACACACATCACTAAGGAATCTGTGCAGGGACTGTGTTGTTTCATATCTTGACCTCAATGTGTTGATATGGAGAGGAGAGGAGAGGAGAGTGCTGAAATACACACCCATCCTTTTCCCACATCAACAATACATTTGGAAACACTGGAGTCAAATCCATAACCAGCATCTATTTCAGAGGCAGAAACATGAGCTCTTTCACCTCATTGTTTCTTTTTCTGCCCACAGTGAGTTGAAGGGAGGGGCAATCATTAATTTTCTCTCACTTCAGTCTGACCTTAAGTGTCCTAATCTCTCTCTCTCTCTCTCTCTCTCTCTGTCTGTTTCTCTCCTTGCCGATCTCTTCATATCTCTCTATGCCTCTTCATTGAAGGAACAGATGTCTTTAACCTTTTCAAGAAGCTGTATGAACAACATGCTCACTCAACAAGCCCACTAAGCTTACAGTCCCATACAGCATGAGCAAAGAAAAATGGATGAAATGAAGCCTGATTTCCAGCCAACTATTGACTGTAAACACTTGCCTATTTGTTCTCCAAGAGTTTGAAGCAGACATGGGCAAAATACAGTATGTCTTTGAAATATGGTATTATACACAATTTCAAAGAATATTTTACTTATTTCTTATTTACCCAGTCCTTGTTTAAGATGGTAAGCGCTCCATGGCCAGCACACTAAAGTTCAGCAGCGCTGAACAAACCAATGCAGCATGCAGAGTGGACACACAATAGAGGCTGCAGGGGAGGGGAAGAATGGGAGTGTATGTGGGTGGGGGCATAGCAGAATTTAAGGAGGCCTGCTAACTTTCTCACATTCATTCATTATCTTTAATCCTAGATTTTAACCCCACAATACATTTTCATAGGCAATTATTTCAGTTATTTGGCCATAAGAAACCATGTGGACATTGTGGACCAATTTAGATAGCATTGTCCACTGTTGCTTTCTCTACTCTACTCTGCTCTATTTTACTCTACTCTACTCTTCTCTTCTCTTTTCTTCTCTTTTTTCTCAATTATTTAATGTTGTTGAAAATAACAAATGCTTTTGTGGTCTTTGTTCTTTAATTCCAATAGAATGAACAGATTAAGATTGATGATAGATAGAGGCTTTTGTCCAAGGTGACTTTTAACAGGGATCAATATGCCAATAATGCTATGACTTATCATAGAGAATCAGCCTTATCTAGCATGCCTGTGTCACTCACGTAATCTGTGAGCTAACCTGATAAACAGATGGAGTGATAAATCCTTTTTTTTCAATTACCAGGTTGCACATGATGTGTTTAAGATGTAAAATGTCTCCCTTGTCTTCTGTGGTTTGGTCTGAAATAGAAAACATGACATACATAAAGCCACTAGATTTAACCCCACTTTTTCAACTGTGCAAGTTCACTTGCTATCAGTCACGGGGCACCTAGGCCTGCTTTTTAGAGATTAGCATTCCCATATGGCTGTATCATATCTAGTCAGGAAGATGAATGGGCATGATGGACAAGGAGGCTCCACTCTGTACACTGTCTGTCTGAACGCTTCACTCTGCATGGGATTGACATAATCACTGAATTAGATGGACTGAACTCAATACCCTCCGTTATCACTCCCAAGAGGACACTGACAGATTCACTCCACACATGATGCCTACTCCAACTCATCCGCTCTTGTGGCACACCAGAGAGACAGTTTCTCATTCTGTTTGTACTTACCCAGACAGTGTGTATGATGTGAGGATTGGGATTGTGAAGCTAAACGGCTAATTTAGGGAATACCCAGCGTCTTGACTCAAAAGAATGCAAAAGCCCTTGAGATACACTTTCATCGTCTGCTATCTCACTCCATGATCCATCTCTCTGGACCTTTAATGTTTCCAGTTCAAATGACTACTGGGCTTTCATCCCATCTGTAGTGGTGTCACAACACAACACAGTCTGGGGTTTTTTCTGGGATTTTCACTGTTACCGTAGTCGCTAAGGGAGTTCACAGGACAGTCAATGAGCTTGTGTCAGGTTTATGGTGCCACAGAGATGCTGATTCAGACAGACGTTTTGAGTGCAATGTGGTCAAATGTTTACCCTGGGTTACATTAAATTAAGCTGGATGAGCTGGAGAGGGTTTTTTTTGCTTCCCATCAGCCCAAGAGCTTGATGATTTCCCCGAGCTCTGATCTCTTTTTTTCAGAGCAACTGGGTACAGGAAAAGGTTTTCCCCTTAGGGAGCAATGGGAGTTGTACCAAACACCATGGCCCAGGCTGAAACTAGGTTTCATATGGTTGAGTGAATCACTTTCTTCAGTATATTGAATGGGTGTTGCTACGTGACTCGACTCAGGAGAGGCTTAGAGTCTAACTAGCTCTCATGATTGCAGGCTTACAAAGCTTATCACCCTTCGTCCTCCATAAACTGATGTCCTACATAAAGTGATTGAAAAGGGGCCAACTTGAAATGTGTTGAGTGGTGGGGTTGTTAAGCTGAAGACAAGTAATGAATATTTAGTTGTGGGCATTAACAAAGATGATGCTGAGATAAAGCAGATGTTTTGTGTGCGTCAGTACACACTGATATATCTGCAATGACCTTGTGACCTTTACACTGTTGATGCTGAGGCTATTGTTAGGCTATATTTTTATAGTATTTTTATCAGTGTTTCAGCCCAGGGGAATCTAGTGTCGTGACACCTTTACATCCAGATCCAGTATCCACAATATCTTCCATAAGTTGCTATGGCATGGCATATGTTGTAACCAACTGTGTATTCCTAACAAAGAGAATAAATTGCAACATTGACTTCAGCTGTAATAATCCCTTTTCAGGTGTGAGTGTAGGTGTGTGTGTGTGTGTGTCCAGTGGTCTAAAAAAAAGGTTCATATTACTTGGGGACCAGAGGAGAGCAGCAGCTATATACAATTCACAGCCACCAACCTTTTATGAGTTTATGATCCAGTCGGAGCACAGAGACCGAACGCACAGGGCCATTTATCTGTCAGTGACACTACAGGTGTCATACTGTCCCTGGGGAAATGGAATACTGTACAATAAAATGACAGTGTATCAGTGTATCTCTTTTTGCTGCAGTATACAGGATAAAATGTACTTGCCTATATATATATACTTTGTCAGCATAATGAACAGAAGGATTCATTATAAGGATCATGTGTCTTGTGTGCCCATGATATGTTTGTATAAAATTGACCAAAATCAGATTTTTGTGCTCAGGGATAGTCAACTGGCCTTACGATAAATTCCCACCAGGGCTGTTTCTCCTCTGTCTCCTTTATAAAATATGTGTAAGGTGAGAAGACCCACTCTCATTTCTTGTGATTCACAACTGACATATACTACACAGAGCCAGAGAGCAGGAGTAGGTGCTACTTAGCTGATTGCATTTCAGATTTCTAAGTGTGAAGACTTCTTTCAAAGGGTTGTGAAGTGGAAGCGAAGTGCTTGATTAGGTGTGAGAGGGGTAGGGTAACTATGAAACCAAGAGACGATGGGGCAGGTTGACATTCTGCCTATCAGGATATAATGGAGTACTGGGGAAACTCTATATGCTCAGGCTTGCAGGGGCAAATCCTAAGAGGAGGCATAATTACTGTAAAAGCCACTTGCTTCTACCGGTGACAGTGAAGCAGCTTCAAACCCCCAGCCTTAGATCATCACTCAATTGGGTGGAGGCTAAAAATGTAATGCAATTATTTTTCAGGACATTATTTCTAGGTGTCCTTGAGGGTGTCAAGGTTAAATGAAAATCATCAGCCAGAGCATTCCTCTGAAAGTGTCTGGAAGTGTAGGCTCCAAGTGTAGACATTCTCTATCCATTCCTGATGGTTATGGTGGCTTTACCATGAAAATCTGATGATGAATTAGCCATTTTGCTAAATTACCCGATGAACCAAAGAACATTTAGCGGTAATGATCAAATGACGTAATTTGTGGACCATTCAGTGTGTACTGACGAGTATGACATCATCACTTGATTTTAGTCGTCTTCATAGGATGAGAGAGTTCCTAATCTCCACCAGATAACTGAATTTCCATTGCTGATAGGACAAGGTGAAATTGCAGCCAGTGCTGACCTTTGGCCTAATTAAAGAGAATGTTTGGGTCTATAAGCTATTACCTTTAATATTCAGCACCACTATGGAATTACTACAAAAACACAATTTGATTATTATTATTATTATACTTATTATTATACTTATTATTAATACTAACAATTACAGAAGTGCCATTTGGTATAAGCGCCAATTGTTGTTATATTTCAGCTAATCTGCAGTTCAGACTATAGCTCAGTCTACACCCTGCCCAGCGTTCAATATTGAGTGTCGTGCTGCTGAAATCCCCAGAGGCTCAAAAAAGAGAGTTCTAAATAGAGTTTGAAATAGAATTCTAATCTCTAAAATGCCCTGGAATGTTGCCTAGCAACAAAAAATAGTTCCACATGGTGGTAAGCAGAATGCCTTACCAACGCTGTTCCATTATAGGGCTCTGTTCAGTTCGTTCTCTACAAGGCCATATCTGTACAGAGAGTCTATTCATATAGAAGGGAGAGGCTCTTGGTCCAAAATAGTTTTCTCTGAACTTATTATTGAGCTTCCTCTCAGAGAGTTTGTCTTATTGTGAGAAAAGAGTAGGCTTGTTACAGTTGACTGCCCTCCCCCTCTGCACTCCTCTCCCTCCCCTTGTTCATTTGCCCTTCCCCTGCCCTCCTCTCTTCAACCTCCCACATTAGTAGTCCCATTGTGCAGCTACCACTCAGGTTCACCACACATTGCTTGTTCGGTTCATGCATATGTGCAGCTACCTCATTTGTAGCATATGTTTAATTTAGCCCTGGGTTGACGTAATGCAGTCTATGGTCTATGGGTAGTCAGGAAAGGTTCCCCAAATGAGAATGTTTCAGTGGTACACCTGATCTCGTGCTTAGGGAATACTACTGGACCCTAGCAGGAAAAATTCAGTTGCAGAATGGTTATAGTTTGCAATGGATTTTAAACAGAGAAATCATTCATCTCTCTTATTTGAAACATAAGAAGCTGGCTTGTCCGGTTCTTCCACCTGTTACACAATCATGAAGTCATGGCAGCACAATTAGGAAAAAGTGACTCCCACTCAGACCTAAACCCCCTTTATTGCAATGTCTGTTTCTGCTAACATGCTAGTGCCAAGTCAATAAAACTATAACTGGATGTATGTGACTTAATCTTACCAAAGAAGGGGTGTACTGTGTCTTTCTCCTCTGGTGAAGTTCACAGTACAAATTACTAACATCTTGTCCAACAGGCTCTCAGTGTACAGTGTCATCTGCTTTGGCTATTGCTCTGCCTGCAGCTGCCTCATTGTGTTTTGGTTTCAGTTTCTCAGTAACAAACCAACTTTGTAGCACAATGACTCATCTTGTTTCCAAGGAAAGTGAAATTGGCAGACATGCTGTGACTATGAAATGAGCAATACAGATTAATTGCATTACATTTAATTGTCTCTCATCTAAAGTGAGGCAGCCCCAGAATTTCCCCCTGGGAATCAATAAAGTATCTATCTATCTATCTATCTTATACTATTCACTGAAACCAGAAGTAGTTAATGGGGTTTTGAACTTTCTCATGTAATCATTCAAACACAACAACTACCTCTCTAACTTGTTATTCAAGGCTGTAAGTTGCTTGCATGCAAACAAGGTCTCTACTGAGGACACCCACTGCCTAATAAACAAGCCTTGTGCTCGGTTTAATAAAGCAGCTGACAGCTTCTCCTTTGGCAACTCTTTTAGGAGCTGCAGCAAATACAACTCGGTTGTAAAACTCAAACATCAAAACTTTATGAGCCATTGAGGATTAGATGATGTAATTAAAGCAGAGTGTGGGTTATTTATTCAAAGGACACATTCATGATACAGAACCTTTTAAAGGTGTTTCCTTGGGTTGCATTTTTATGACCCATCGTTGATAAGCCTAAGCATGCTTTTCCAGGTCCCATAAATTATTAAACAATGTGCTTTTCACACTGTGTTCCTAACTTGCACCTGTTGGCGGACCTTGAACAAGCCCTATTCACCTTGGTTTCCAATTCAGTTCTTTAACAGCAGAAAGGGAGCCTGCCACGGTGAAGAAGAAGGCTGGTGTTGTTTGGCTTTGCTGACCTCGCTCTCTTAGCTGCTATGTCTCTGGATGGCAGATGTTCGCTGGGAGTGTGTGTATTCATTTCATAAGGGAGTTGAGGCCTGCTAGCTAGGCAGGGTCAGTCTGGGTCTTGGGCTCTTCATTTAGTTGCTTGCCAGGAGACGCTGCCGAGCTGAAAGAATGTGTGAACACTGCCCGGAGTTTGTGATTTAAAGCCTGCCCGGGGGTTTCAGCTCTGCCACTGAGATACTATTTATACCGGTAGTTGTCCAGCCGGGGCTGAATGAACTGGGGACCATCAGCAGATTTTTTATCACAAAGCCCAGGAAAAAATGCAAGCGCTCTGGGAGCAGAGTCTGTTGCTTCTTCAAACTCCCATTGATAAAAACTCAGGCGTGGGAGAGAGTTTCAGGCAGCACCCAACGATAGGATATTTTCTTTTTCGTCTGCCTACAGAAGCTACTCCATTCTAATACTAATAATAATAATTCTAAGTGCCCAGTGTGAAAGTGTGAAAACAATAAATGGTTAGTACACGACATCCCCCAGCCTTGGACCCTCACAGAGGACAAGGAAAAACTCCCACAAAACCTTTTAGCAAAAAAATTTAAGAAATCTTGGGTGGCTACTCAGAGAGGGATCCCCCTACCAGGATGGTCAGACGTGCAATAGATGCCGAGTTTGGCAAGCAGCGTATACAGAGTGCATAAAAGTTTATTTGGGTGGGAAATCCAGATCTGATGTGGGACATCACAGCAAACAGCAACTCAGTCAGCGTCATCGTAGGACTAGGGGACCACGCAGGCACCAACACTGCCGAGCTGCAGCCTGGAACAGATAGGAGACACACCCACACACACCCATACACACACTCTCACTCACACAGACAAACATGACCAGGAGCAGGTTGACCAGGAGAATAGGACATGTAGGCAAGATGCTAGTATCCATCGGCAGGACCCTGAGCTAGGGTGAGATAACTGGTCTAGCCTTGCTCTGAGAACAGACTGAGCCACTCCCTCAAGGCTGGTCAAATGATAGAGAGAATAAATGGGTTTTAAGCCTTGACTTAAAGACTTCGATAGAGCCTGCCTCTCTGATTGAGGCAGGCAGACTGTTCCAGAGATGAGGAGCCCGGTAAGAAAGGGTTCTGTCTCCTGCAGTTTTCTTTTTGACTGCTGGGATAGACAGGTAGCCATCATCCTGTGATCTGAGGGCGCGCGGCGGTTTATATGGTTTGATCAGATCTGATAGGTAGGACGGTGCCATCCCATGTAATGATTTATATGTAAGTAGAAGCACCTTGAAGTCACACCTGGCCTGAATTGGGAGCCAGTGTAATGAGGACAGGATGGGCGTTATGTGTTGGTATGAGTTTTTTATGTGGGCCCAGTAGGTAAGCCTGAAAAGAGGACATTGCATTAATCAATTCTCGATGATACAAAAGCATGTACTAAAATTTCTGCATCTGCCTTTGTTAGCATGGGTTGAATCTTGGCAATATTGTGAAGATGAAAAAACGCTGTTTTAGTATTCTCCTTAATATGCAACTCGAATGAGAAGGTAGGGTCGAATTTAACCCCAAGGTTTTTAACGTATGGGCTCTGGGAGATTGCACAACTATCAAAGTTTAGAGTACTATTCACAATCAGATTCCTATGTCTAGTTTGTCCTACAATCAGCATCTCAGTTTTGTTGCCATTAAGAAGTAGGACGTTGAGCGACATCCAACATTTGACCTCTGATAGGCAGGCCTCTAATTGGGTGTTTGGTTTGACGGGTATGTAAATTTGAGTGTCGTTGGCGTAACACTGGAAGTTAATGCCGAATTTGCGAATGATGTCACTGAGTGGTAACATATAGATAGAGAATAGTAGTGGGCCTAGGACAGAGCCCTGTGGCAGTCCACATTGCAACACTCTGAGGTCATATTGTTGTAAAAGACGCGGTGAGATCTATCAAGTAGATACCAACATCATTTTCAAGACGATTCAAGAGTATTGTATGATTAATTGTGTTGAAGCCTGCGCTCAGGTCAAGTAGCAATAGTGTTGAGGTTGAATTGGAGTCAATAGCTAACAGGAGATTGTTGACCACTGTGAGTGCAGTTTCGGTGGAGTGGAAGATCTAAAGCCAGATTGAAAGGGATCAAATAGGTTTGTTTTCTGGCTGTCTACAGTTCGCTCAAGTATTTTGGAGAGGAACGGCAGATTTGAGATTGGGCTGTAGTTCTGAAGTACTTCACGTTCAAGGTTTGTTTTTTTCAATAATCTAATCTAATCGCATTGAATCAAATCAAATTCAATAAGAAGCAGACATAAATTAGACCTCATTTCTGGACCCAGGTTGTCCCATTCAGTATCACAGACGCAATGTGTTATGCAATCTTTTTAAGTTTCAGTTGATTTAGGAATATTATATATTATTTTGTGAAGCATTTCACATGTCAAACAATGTATTTAATATGCCTGGTTCCAGTATAGCATACCTTTACAGTTGAGGTCCAACGTATATAAATGTATATCACAACTAAGACAGGAGTTATATATGAGATATATATATATGTGTTATATATGATGGCGTAGCACCACTCAACTCTTGTATAGCCATCTTACTGTTTGCTGATACAACTCAGTTTCTGAACTGCTGAGCGGAAGGATAAGCTGTCCCATTAGCCTACTGTTGTTGAAATCGAGGGTGAGGTTGAATATTAATGGCATACATATTATTTTAGTAGTTTGGAGGTGAAGTGGAGATAATAAGTCTGATCAGTGTTGAGAAGGGTTTCCGGGACGCCAGAACTTGCTGTTCCATGTAGGGCTGGGCAATTAACCGAAAATGTATCGAAACCGACATTTAAAACCTCTCACCGACTTAATCTTGCTCATGTCGGTTAATTCGGTTAATACTTTCCCCAATGTGTGCGTTCATGAACTGTCCCCTTAAAAAAATACTACGTCGTGTTCAGTCATGTGCCTCCGCCTTGTCCAACTAACGTTAGTCGGCGTTCACTCAAAGCGAAGCTGGCGGCATGGATGAAATGAGCACAAACACCGAGCCAACAAATAAACTCGAGCAGCTTATACCGAAAAAGAATGCCGTGTCCGCTGTTTGGAAAAGAAGTAAATTGTAAACACTGCAGAAAAACAATTTCAGCGAACAAAGGTAACACCACCTATTTGTTCAATCACTTGGAACACAATCACATTACCGAATATGAAGAGTGCATGGCTCAAAAAAAGAGCGAGACCGACAAGCGTCAAAGTGCTTTCATGCGTTTTCATTTCAAGCAATGTTTGCTTTGATTTCTACTGTTCAAAATATTCAGTAAATAGCCATAAATAGTTCATCTGTGTGTGTTTCTTTAAATTATTTTAAAATCACAAAGATAAGATATGCACTCCTTCATTAGAAAAAATATCCCAGCTTTAATAGTCCAGCATATTTACAGTACAGACCTTGTCAGAGAACTATGAGGGCAGTGTAAAAAAAAGCGTATAAAATAAATAATCGTTCATTAATCGTAATCAAGGTAAAAGTTTGGAATAATCGTGATATTGATTTGAAGTCATATCACCCAGCCCTAGTTCCATGCCACATAGGTGCTCTCCAAAAATAGGGATCATTCCATGAGATCTTGTGTATTGCAGTAAACACATATTGATCCCAATGAAGCTGTATATGACAGTACACAACATGCTGATTATTATTATTGCACTTGTTATAAGGTGTATTATAGTGCACAGATGGTAATGATGTGCTGTTTTTTTTCACGTCTAACCAGCCACATTGCATAATACCTCGGTGAGATCCACACACGTATATTAGTGAAGCCAGAACACAGTGCAGTGTTATAGTAAGAAGCCTTGCTGTTTGATCGGTAGCCAGATGCCGGGAGGTATTGTGCTGCTCTCTGTATGAGGCCTGCTGTCAGACAGCAGAAAAACAAAGTAAGCTTTGAAACAAACGAAGAGTTTGCCATAACTGAGGCAAACAGAGAGGGAAAGAAGCCAGAGGGAGTCGGTAGACTTTTCCTCCCTGCTGGGATGTTTGAGGTGTCGGCTGGGTGCTGCAGATATGGTTTAGTGCCAGAGATATGGTTTGGAGCCAGCAATATGGTTAGCAGGGACAGCGATATGGTTAAGATATGGTTAGCAGAGGCAGACCCCTTTTGGACCCCTTTCAGAGCTGTGAAATGATGGCCCTGTCTGGAAGAAGGCTGAAATGAAACCACAAGGGCTAAACCCACTGTGCGTTTGGCTCTCGCGCAAAGTTCAGAGTTTCCACGGGTGTAAGGGTGAGTAGTTAATGACTGAATTTTCATTTTGAGGTAAGCTATTCCTTGAAGAGACAGCTATATGGTTATGATATGGTCCGACGGAGATATACGTAAGGAATCCAGAAAGCCTTTTCTGCACTGAAATCTGCCTTGGTGAAACGACCGCGGGCTTCGTCGGCTTGTGTTAGGTGGAAGCACGGAGGTGTTGCAGCCCTGCAGACTGACAGATCAAATCAGACTGAACACTGCTGGAGAGCAA
>CABFOQ010029626.1:2571-18764 GCA_900660455.1 Gephyroberyx darwinii | reverse complement strand
GAAGCCACAGCAGGGCTCACAGGTTCACTATTGACCCAACCAGAGGACACTTAGAGAGGGAGTACAAGTAGATCTACCTCTCTCTCTTTATCTCTTACACACATAAACACACACATATGTATGCACAGTGCACACACACACACACACACACACACACAAAATCGCATGCACTTGCAGAACAAATACATATAAAGACATTAATGATCACACACCTAGAGAAGAAACACACACACACAATTTCACACACTTGCAGAACATACACACCCACACAAATATATACATGCACAAACACACACACACACATTTTTGTAGCACAAACATGCACACATATGCACACACAGACAAACATATACACACACATCCTCACACACTTACAGACCAAACATATACACACATCCATGCACAATCTCATGCACTTACAGAACAAACACACAAGCACACACAGATGCACGTAGTTCAAATAAATGTAAACAAATGCGCGCGTGCACACACATACACACATGCATGCACACACACACACATATAAACACACTCCTACTCATTCATAGTATCTCGCATCACTTCCTCCCCAATGAATCATCTCCTATTCTGATTTCTGTAAAATAAATTCCTTTCTATCTCTCTATTGTTATTTTCTTTTCCTAGCACTCTTACGTGAATTGTCTACAGTGACAGTAACATTGTGACCTCTGACCTTTAACCTATTTACTATTACTGTTTTTCTTACAATTGCTTAGTTTCACAACATAGTTTCAAAGTGCAAAATTCTATACTCCTGATTTTGGACTCAAAACATACAGCATGCAAAATAAAACGAGGAGAAAACGACGAGTCAAAAAGTTTTCTTGAGCGTAGAACAACGGGGGAAAAGACAAAATGACAGTGGCAGCTGTAAAGATATCACACCCAGAGTCATTGGGCTTCTGACATCCTGCAGAATGGCCGAGGATTTGACGATTTGAGGTTTCGTGTTGCATCTGGATTAAAGTAAAAACCTGAAGAATATCAGGTGAATCCACTCCTACGTGCAATGGGGGATGCAGCAGATTATATTTTGGGAGTCTTGCCATTGCCTGATGCAAATAAAAATAAATATGTGTTAAAGCAGCATTTCAGCAACACTGTGCAGGAAAACACAACATACTTTTTGAAAGAGGTCAGTCTAACATGAGATGTCAAGAAGAGGGAGAGAGTGCTGAAGCATTCATCATTGCAGTACATAAGTTAGCAGAGCATTGTAACTTTGGAGTGCTGAAGGATGAACTCATTAGAGACTCAATTGTGGTTGGGATAAAAAAACAGGAGGCTGTCAGAACAACTTAAATGGACTCAGACTTAAACCCTTGCAAAGGCAATACAAAAAAGTTAGACACTGTGAGACTGTTAGAAAACAACAGACAATACTGCACAGCAATGCAGGGGGAGGAGACACCACAACCAATGTGGACACCATAACAACAAAAAAAAGTACCCCCACACAGGACAAAAGGCATACAAAAGGAGTGCGAGGATGTAAGATGACGTAAACGTGCATGGAAAGACTGTCCAGCCAGAGATGCTGAATGTGGAAAGTGTCCCAAAAAAGGACATTATGCTGTAGCCTGGCGTACCCGTCTCACTGTGAAGCTCAGGACTACTAAAAGAACACTCTAGAGATAAGCATGTCCGCAGCCACAGAAGCATTGAGACTACTACGCAGGATCGACAAAGTAATAATCACACAGGCTGGGTCAGATTTCAAAGCGGCATACCCATCAGTATTCCAAGGGCTTGGGATGCTGAACGAGCCATACAACATAGAGCTGGAACCAGAGGACAATACCCAATGCCCTCTCGACACCTAGACAGGTTCCTCTACCTTTCAGAGAGAAAGTCTGCAAGGAACTGGACAGAATGGAAAATATGGGAGTCATCTCAAAAGTGACTGAACCAACGGCTTGGTGTTCCGAAGTGGTTTTTGTTCAAAAACCAATGAAAGACAAACTCAGGATCTCGGTGGATCTCACACTGCTGAACGTGGCAGTGAAGAGAGAACATTTCTCTACGGGCTTTAGCCCAAACACTTGCAATGATGTTGGATGCAAAACTTGACGCTCGATCTGGAAATCCCGCTCACCCCGGAGTCACGACCCCTCACCGCCTTCTTCACTCCCTTCAGTACAGGGTCTGAATTTCACACCATCAGCAGACCACAAGCCCCTGGTCCCATTGCTGAGCACATGATGATCAACCACCCGGAGATCTGAGATTCTGCCTGAGATGACTAAGACATTGTCCATGTCTCAGGTAAAAATCTCATCACAGCAGACATTATTATCAAGAGCTCCACTGAGACTGACACACTTATGACCTAAAACTGGAAAAAGTGTTTGTTGATGCAGTTGTGTCTTCACTCCCAGCTACAGACAAAAGGTTGGAAGAGATCAAGCAGAAACACAGACTGAGACTGTGTATTGCACCGTACTGGCAGGTCAGGACCGAACTGTATCTTGCGGGACACCTTCTCATGAAAGGGGAGGCAGTTGTCGCACGCCAGACAGTCAGAACGGAGATACTGAATAAACTCCATGAAGGTCATCAGGGGATTTCAGACAGCCGCTGATCCAGACCACAGTCCAACAGCGGATCTGTTTGAATGGTCAAAAAAGACTTGATCGTGGACTGCTTTTGGAGATACATTGAGGTAGCTGAGCTCAGAGTTACTTCAGGATGAGGAGGGGAGGCGTAAGCAAGTTGCAAACTACAACCGGCGCCATCGCTCCAGAACACTCCCAGAGCTCCCAAGAGAAAGTGTGTATTACCACAGAGTAAGCTCCAGTAACTGTATTGAGAACTGGCAACATGCCAAGGTCATACTTGGTAGGGACTGACAGGGGCAGTCTGAGGGGAAACAGAATCCACCTTCGAGCCACTGGGAATCCTCCAGTGCAGCAATCAGTCACCAGATCAGGCAGAGCTTCCACACAGCTCCTGAGAGACTTGTTTTTTAAATGAAACATTAATGTAACCTGAATGTAACCAGAGTTCATATGGGTTAAAACAACAGGAGTTCCTAAAGTGAGATAGTACGGCTCATATGGGCTGAAGAAAAAGAGGAGGATCTCTAGTGGTGCAGAAGTGCAACATTTTAAACTCCTGGTTTTTGGCTCAAAATCACATGCAGGATGCAAAATAATGTGTCAAATGAGGCGTAGCAGTAGGGACTACACTTCCCATAATGCAATGGATGAGGACTTCCAGTAAAACTCACTAAACGTCATTTAGCAAATCGCATCGTGTCCCGTCTCCTTCATTACATGAGATAGTACAGGTTTATCGTAGCATCAGAACATTGGATTTGTTCCTTGTTGAATTTTTCTCCTTGCTGCTTTTTGAAATAAAGTTATTATCAAATCATAATCATAATCTTAACAAAAAATAAATAAATTCCATTCAATATTAGTCCCGTGTGAATAGCGCTTTATTCTACTGTTGCAATTGTAAGTCACTCTGGATAAGGGCATCAGCTCCATGCCTGAAATGTGAAATGGTGCCATAGAAAGAAACAAACATACCCATGCACACATATACACCTGTGATTCGTTTGTTTACTTCTGATGTCTATACCATATGTGTTTCGCTTTAGCTTCGTAATCAGTTCTACAGTTGGACCTGATTAGACTTCCGCTGGCAGCAGCAGACAATAAATGGCTTTCACATGCAATATGTGATTGATGGTGACAGAGAGTATTGTTTCTGCTGATCATTATCTGCTGCTGAGTCCACACACCTGTGGCATCCTGGGAAGTTGTGGAACAGGGGGGGTGCGAGGTACCGCACTAATGAGTCTGATTTTTCCATCAGTATCGATACCGTGAAAATCTATCACACATGACGTAATGTTTTCCATTTTACGGCACCACAGGTACATAGGAAAACATGTTCTGTTACATTTTAGATGTTGAATATGGACACACATACAAACACAATTTGTATTATGACTTATTTATATTGTTAATGTGGATAAAGTCAGAGCGTATTTTACTGTTTCAATCTGATAAATAACTATAGTAGTCGGGAATTTATAGAAGGATTTGTAAAAGAAAAATGAATTGTTTTATGAATTACTCACTAAATACTTTCTAAAATACTAATCTAATATTTTATGTTATGTAAAATATCCAAATACAAATAGAAATTGCAAAAGGTATCACAAGTTTCTGGAAATTACCAACAATTTTTGCTAGGAAGCAGCAAATATGATGGCCATATCTATGACTTAAATTGGAAAAAAGTGTTGACCAATCTGGATTGACCAATCCAGCGGAAACGAATGTACGTGGTCAGCTGGTGTGGTTTCTCCCTTAATGATAGTAAAGGTCTGTCTCTCCAGAGTTTTGGTAAAAGCTTGGGGGGTGAAAGAGAGGTAGAAATATTTCCCCTGTCCCCCGTTGTGTGCGATGCTGTATTAAAGCCATATTTCGCGTCAGACTTGGCAGATATATGGGGTGTCTT
Organism: Gephyroberyx darwinii; assembly: GCA_900660455.1. Taxonomy (NCBI): domain Eukaryota; kingdom Metazoa; phylum Chordata; class Actinopteri; order Trachichthyiformes; family Trachichthyidae; genus Gephyroberyx; species Gephyroberyx darwinii. The sequence goes on along the minus strand of CABFOQ010029626.1, from coordinate 14,270 downwards.
AAACTATATGAACTATGTGTTAAGAAATAAATTGCTTACACCACTGGAATTCTTACAGGAACACTTCAATCCAGACCCCCAAGACCATCCAGATCATTATTTCTTGCACATTTTTCCCAGTGCAAGCAGACATGGGTACTGATTGTAATAAAACACACTGTGTGGAAGGAGGGGTGGGGGTGGAGGACTGTGGGAAGGCTACCGTGACAGTGACAGCACTGTACGCCATTCATCTTCCTCATCTGCACTACAGGATTTGGTGTTCCCAGGAGTGAACGTCTTGGATTTGCTGATTTTAAGTCAACATTGTTGCATGTCGGTATGCTTAATTTCAAGAGTTTCGCCATCAATACATCTGTCATCTGTCTAGGTGTGTGTGTGTGTGACAGAGAGAGAGAGGAAGCATGGAGGCCCATTTTGGGGAGAGTGTGTGTGTGTGTGTGTGTGTGTGTGTGTGTGTTGTGAGACAGTTGCAGGAAGAGAGCCGCATGCTCTCCTAGTGTTAACAGGCCTGACACATAAATCTACTGAACGAGCTATGGATAGCAGCAGAACCTGGAAAACACACACCCACTATATACAGTCACATTCAATACTCTCTCTCTCTCTCTCTCTCTCTCTCTCTCTCTCTCTCTCTCTCTCAATGTCCTACTTGCTCAGACTCTTCTCTGCCTCCTCTAGTGTACCGCAGAAGGATTTCAGCATTCATTTAATCATAGGGAATCAAATTTCTTAAGTTAAAACAACAGAATTATTTTTTTTTTACTTTGTTTCATTTGGTTAAATTGCCTCCCAATTTATATTTCATACTTCAAATTTGACTCGCCACATTCTGCTCTGCTCTGCTCCTGACGTGTTTTACGGTTACATTTGATTCCAGTTGAGCTTTCAACAGAAATGTGACTCATCGCCCTCTTGCCACTATATTTGAAAATACAGATGGTGCACTTTCGTTGAGTTTCTCTTGTCTAATTTTACCACAGCAGTCAGCGGGGAAATTAGACAACAGAAACTCAGTGAAAGTGCACCATCTGCATTTTTCCATTTAACGGCACAAGGATGATGATTTATATAGTCTATGAAAGCTCAGGTACCGGACTCAAATGCTATCCAAAGTGAGCCACATGCTACATACTGCAGGAGAGTTTTCTAAAATTACCCTGATGTTTTGTAGAAACTGATATCTGTGTCTGATATCACAGAGATTAGTGCCACCAGAAATTGCATTTATTTGAATTTGTCATGCTCAAATTGAAAAATTGAATTAAAAAAATTGCATAATTTGAATTTGTACTACACAATTTGAAATTGAATATAACGGTTTGAAATTGAATTTGATCCTGTCAGCTTTTATTTTAGTTCAGGAGTAAAAAAAAATTCCCCCCTCAATATGTTTGTCAAATTTACTTCTTACAATTCAAATTCATTGTCTGTGACACACATCTGGGACTTGGGGAAAGCAAACGCGTAACAAATGTGTAACAAATTCAAATAAATACAATTCAATTTCTGGTGGCATTAATCTCAGCCCATACATCTGCTCCAAACTTGTAGTATCAAAGGCCAGTATTTCAAATGGGAATTCAACAAGCACTTGTTTTGTTTTCATTGCAAAGATGATGTGGCACATAAATGGCGATAACGGCACATCAGTGGACTGGTTCTTCATTCCTTACTGCCAAAATTAGACAAGCTTTAGATCACTGTATTCATCCACGACGAGCAAACGGTAAAAACCCTTTTCCACTCATCATCCTTTCAATCCCCCTCCAGAGATATAATGGCCGCCTGTCTAATATCTATGACTACAACCACCCACTCGCGCTCCCCAAACCGCACGGATTGACGTCAAACGCCATCCACCACCCCCAGCGGATGTCCGAAAGATTTTTCCACCCTGCCACTGAGCCTGTATCCCCCAGCAGCCCTGTTGTGTTCGCTGTCACACGGCAACAACAGCGCTTGTCTTCAGCTGTTTGTTTCCATCATCTCTGTCAATGCCGGAGCGTCGCTTTGTAGTGCCTAACCACGCTTTTGTCATTGGTGGGATGATGGATCCGATGGAGGTAGCGTTGGCGTTGGTGACCATGGGCCAACACAGGGAAGGCTTGGTGGGAAATAATATCGCTGCTGTCACCTGGAAGCCTCCTGACTCCCAAGTTTGACCTTTTTCAGTTTTTGTTTTACTTGAATTGAAAGATCCTATGGGTCTATGGGTATCATTTTAAAAAAAAAAAAAAAAGAAAAGTTTGTCAGTCTGCTGCAGGTTTCTTGCTGTTCTGCATCTGCTGAAAAATGAGACTATCTAGCTCATTGAGACTTACCTGGGTAACTAAAGGCTGACTAAAGAAATCTGGAAACAACAATACTGTTCTCAAAAGGTAAGGTGTAACTTTTATTTAGGTCCAATATTCCCTCAGGATATTTTCCCAGATGATTAAGCTCTAATAGAACAAAATAATATGTCTTTAGTTTTTGAGAAAATAGGAGATAAAAATTGCAAAAAAAATGTAACACAAAGAAAGTCGACTGTACTATTTATACTATTTTACTATTTATACTATTTATATTTATACTACTTATGAACTTTAAGTCAAATTGTGGTGGCTTGGATTGCAGGTAAGCTGTTGCTCAATCACTTGAACTCGATAAGAGAAACTCCATCCAAGAGAACTCCATCTGTATTTTCAAATATAGTGGCGAGAGGGCGATGAGTCACATTTCTGTTGACAGCTCAACTGGAATGAAATGTAACAGTAAAACACGTCAGGCACACTGAGCAGGCCAGAACGTGAAGTTGGACACGATCCGAGTAAAGTGAGCTTGATGTTGGATATTGGCTGTTCTGTGGATATTTGTTTTTCCACCTTTCCACCAAACACGTAATAGCACATTAATGAATATTTTTGTGATTACTGGAAGAGGAAGAACAATTTACAACCACTTTAATAACCAAAAGTAATAGAGAAAGTTGCACTCCTTACTCAAAACTCCGGCTGCATTGCATTCTGGTCTATTGAGGGTACTGTCGGTGGAGAAATTGGTATCTCTTCCTCTTCTGCGATGGATTTCTCCCTGTATGATTGTTGTAGCTAGAAAAATACAAAAGTACACCACCAAATAAAAAAACATAACCATTTTTTTAGCTGTGTTTTAGAGTGTTTCCTTTTATAGACATTTTTCTTATGTCAAACTGCCTTTACAGCATAGGGCAGAACCTTCTGGAAAAGCTGTCTTTTTGGAGATACAAGTGTTTCGTCTAACACCAATTACCAGTGTGAGGTTTGAGGTGTAGGTAACAGGAAAGACAGAGTTTTGGTCACAACAGCAAAAGTGCAATCACTTGTTTTGGAGTGCATTCAATTATTCCGCGAACATCTCTTCTACATTTTCATCCTTTTCTCCTTCTCCATCACACGAACTGTCCTCTTCTCATCTTTCTCCCCCTCCTCCTAATTCCATTTCCTCCCCCATGACTTCTGCAAAATGAAAAAAAGAGTGAGAGAGTGGAAAAAGAGGAGGAAGAAGAGGAGGAGAGGAGCGACAGAGGCATGCTCTCTGCAGACCCCTGGCTCTATTCCTTTCAAACCCTGCCAAATTGTTGAAGAGGCACCATCTCTTTCAGCTCATAAATCGCCACCCTCTCCGCTCCATCAAAACACACACATACACAACATGCACGGTACAGACACACACAACTACACACCCTCGCACCTCTCTAGGCTGCAGAAATCTTGGCAGATCCCCCTCTGACAGACAGGCTGTAAGATCAGAGCAAGGTGAATGATGGAGGGGGAGGCAGAGAGAGGAGGGATGGAGGGGTGAAGGATAACAATCACATGAATGACAGAGTACAGGTGTTTGGGTTTGCCAGACAACCTCGGCTGTCTCAACTCCCCCTGGCAGCCGCCGACAGCTGATGGTATCGGCACACTCCAACATTATTGGCTGTTTGAAGAAGGAAGGCAGGGGCCGGGGGTGAAGCTTCAGCTGGGATTGGAGAGGTGGGAAACTGAGGAGGATGAGGGAGGCCAAGGGGAGAAAGAGGTGTTGGATAAAGGGAGGGAGCACTCCTCCTCAGGAACATCCCTCCCCTCCGTGGCTAACATTTGGCTGAACTTTCAGACGGGAACCTCCCCGATGACTCGGTAAGGCCAGAGAGAGAGAATGAAACAAGTTAGCACAGTGAGGTAGGTGGTGGTGGTGGTAGGGGGGTAAGAGATAACATTCAAGAGAGGATATGAAAAATTGACAAGTCAAAGGGAAAGGCAAAAGACAGATGAGGGTAGGCGAGACCAGAAAAGCATTATGGACCATTGGGGGTGTTTGGAGTCTATTAGGAAGTGATAAAAACATAGACATCAGAATCATCCATGTGTTCCCGGTAGATCATTATCTCTGGTGCTCCATGCTAACACTTTAGCATACACTATGTTGAGTGATGGTAGGCTCCATGCTAACACTTTAGCATACACTATGTTGAGTGATAGTAGGCTCCATGCTAACACTTTAGCATACACTATGTTGAGTGATGGTAGGCTCCATGCTAACACTTTAGCATACACTATGTTGAGTGATGGTAGGCTCCATGCTAACACTTTAGCATACACTATGTTGAGTGATGATCACATTTACAAGAAATATGATACACAAATAGTGTTTTGTACTAGCAGGGACTACTTTCCTTGTTTCCATAAAAAGTGAAGTTGGCAGGTGATGGGAGATTGTACAGCTACAGCTAAAAAGATGAATTCTTGGTTGCTCACATGAAATAATTCCATAAATATACATGGCTACATCAGCTATATTGAGGTAATCATATTTCATTAAAATGAAAAACTTTTTTTTATATAACTATCAGGTGAGTCTAATGTTAGTGACCTACTATCACTCAACATAGTGGATACTGGAAGTGTTAGCATGGAGCACCGGAGCTAATGATCTACAAGGGACACATGGATGATCTCAGTGTCTATGTTCTTGACACTTAACAGATAAGTTGACCAGTGTGTCCCAAGAAAGGGTGTATTCCTTTAACAATTATTTTCCTGTTGTCCTTGTTTTGTACTGTCCGTTTACAGTTTCAGAACTTTCATGAGCTATGTTCAAACAGTAATATGTAAAAAAGGCTTTCTGAAACCTGCAGATACCCTGAAGGATATGAGTTGATGTTTTGAGAGGAAACGTGGCAAGAGGTTGCATGACCAACTATGTTTGCTAAAAAGGAAATATGCCAGAATGACTGTGGAATGAACGGATGAACGGGTGAGCAGAAACAGAAAGATAAATTGATAATGAAGGGGAAGAACAAGGCAAGGCTATTCACAACCAGAAGGATGGATCAAAAAGCTGTTGCATGACCTCAGCAGAGGGATGACTGGTGGAGAGAGGAAGTGAGAGGCGAAGTGTGAAGAGGAAGAGACAGGACGAACAAGTGGGCAGACGAATGGTAGAGAGAGAGAGAGAGAGAGAGAGAGAGAGAGGTTGGGACTTGCTAGTGATGCGATTCTCCCTGTGGTATTACTGCTAATGAGAACATCTGTATCAGTGAAACAGAGAAAGAGGGAGGGAGATGACTGAAGGGAAAGGCTGAGAAAACAACTAGATTGAGAGAGACAGCAAAAAAAAAAAACACAGCAAAGAGGAAGTAAGTGGTTCAGAGAGATAGATTTTCAACATGCAGAGGGCATTCAAAATTGTGTTTGCACACAGTGAATTACCACTTTTCAACGTATGTGTGTGTGCACGCCGTTCCCTCCGTCGCCACAGCTTCGGCCCTGGAAGGGTTTGCGATACGCGGCGAAGAAAACAAAATCATTAACTTACTCCATGTGATGGTTTATTCATATAAGTTTTGGCTGCTGATTTCCTCTTCTCCCCAAGGTGCCAGTGTCCGGCTCAGTTCGAGGGGCCAGAGTGCCAGCAGAACAAGCACAGTTTCCACGGCAACGGCTACGCCTGGTTTCCCCCCATGATGCCTTGCTTCGAGAGCCAAGTGACGCTGGAATTCATCACCGACGTGGCTGACGGACTCCTGCTGTACAGCGGCCCCTTAGCTCAGCTGCAGGCTTGGGACCGCGAGGACTTCATGGCCATAGGTAGGACACGGGGATCAAGTGTGTGTGTGTGTGTGACCAATTAACAACTGCTGACTGACAATTGACAAAGAGACATGCCAACCAAAAGCGTGGTCAGTTTGATAAGTTACCTCACAGCATGTTCACACTGTGAGCGACCTCGTTGATGGGTCTCGGTGTGACTGATTGTGGGCGGTGCGGGAGCCGTCTTGTGTTTTGAACGGGCAAATGACATCATCTGGTCGTTTTGACGAGTTAATATATAATAATATCATAAAACCACTTCATGGCTGGACATCGACCCCAGTGATGGATGTAACCTTTATTGAGACATTTATTCATGTTGCCTTTCAAATAAAAGTTGCAGAGAACTGGGAAGCTTTAAATGGCTGTAATCAATTTCTCATCCATTTTGCGCTTGCCAGGCAGAACTATTGTTCATTAAATGAAATCACTTCGGCGGGGGAAAAAAATTGGCCGCTGACTGCCAATGGCCAGGGAAAGTTCAGCCATGGCCAACTCTCTGGTCTCTCAGCTATATAGGAAATAAATGGACTTGTTGATCATTTTGCCCGCAGAAATATACTGAACTTGACCTCTCAAATCTCATTTCAGTCAGCGCAATGCCTAAGAATTGTTACTAGAGAAGAAGAAAAATCCATTCCTTTAATTCCCAATGTGTATTGACTGAGGGATAGTCAGTGGCAGTCATATGCACAAATACACACACATTTTGACTTTATTAAAGCTGACACTCTATGCATTTTGATGCGTACTTGTTTGATTCCCATTTGAACATAATTATCCCTACGAAAACACTAACTCTAAAACTAACTGCTGATACTCAATGTGCAGTGGAGGGTCGCACATGCACACACAGTTACAAGCAGTGTTGTAGAGTGTGACGTCAAACAACCACCAATAGAAATTTCAGAAAAGCATTAATTTGTGATTTTCTTCCTCAAAATACCATATCCTCATATTATTTACATCAGTTACCATTTGCTGTGATGTATCCAATGAATTCTGGTCCTGTAGGCCTAATATGGTGGGTTAACTCTACTCCACAAACACAAAAGGTGCGAGTTTAGACGGGTTTAACCCGGATTATCAGTCTGGATTTAATGTGAAAAAGCTCTTTTCTTTTGATCGCAATATTGTTCAGCTTTCAAGCCAATAAAGCCCGTTGAATTGAGGGAGGCAGACAGACAGAGAACAAAATGTCTTGTACATCTCGGTATATTTAGTGTTTTAATCTGAGAGACTAACGCCTCCCCGTCTCTCTCGCTGGTTCTCTCGCACTCGCTCTCTCTCTTGGGAGAGATGCTGTTGTTCCATCACTGCCAAAATAATATGTGTGGGAGGTGAGGTCTGCCTGGGGAGCTGTACGTGTGTGTGTGTGTGTGTGTGTGTGTGTGTGTGTGAGAGCAGGTTTACTGTATAAATCCTAGATTATGTCTTCCCTTTTCGTGTGGGTCTGTGTGTATGATGGTACGCCAACATGTATGCCTTCTATGTTGTCGGATCCTAAAGAGCTAACGGGTTGGGCCTTATCATTGGAAAAAAAGTGTATTTGTTGCTGGTCAGAGAGTGTAATTCGTGTAGAGGGTGTACATATTTAGAGCTCTAATGAACTCAAAGATTCACACACTACGTACGACGAATCCATCGCTGGAACTCGGTGGCGCTGGAACTCGGCGGTGCTGCGTTCAAGTGCATAGGCTGTGTACGAGAGTGTACGAGCAGGTAATACCAAGAGTTAGACTGATACAGGGTTTTTTTTTAAAGGCCAATACTGATATATTTGAGTTGAAGTATTCAGTATTGTTCCCAGGGTGGAAAAGCCTCTGGAACAGCATTCAGACCATCATGGGACACTTCATTTCATTAACCTGGCTTTCAATGGAGGGTCTTTTAGGTGGGGTAGCAGCTCCTCAAGGCAGGTTTTGAAGACTGATACCCCTGAAGCTGTTGAGAAAAGTCATCCCAAGCCACACTGGGGTGATCTCTATAGTCAGCCTGCATCATGTTGGAGGTGGACAACATCTGATTTTTAAGAAAAAGAGAGCTTCACAAAGGAGACAGACACAGATTTTGAATAAAATGGTATAAAATATGATTCATCCAATCACTTTGGGCAGAATTTTCCACCCTCGTCATTGCAGCATGGAGCTGATTATCATGCATGTAAACATAGACCATAGAGATCGCAAGAGAGGCGGAGAGGAAGCCTGTATGTTTATGTGATTTTAAGACAAAGGAGGGACGCATGTTACAGGAGTGTAGGCGTGAAAGAACAACATGAACAAAGAGGAAAATCAGGAGGGAAAACAACATCAACAGGATGCTGCCATCGATTATTTTAAAGATGTTAAGTTGACTCAGAGTTGATACCCATGACCAGAATTTGAACTCGGGCCTTTCACAACAACAACAACAACAACAACAACGACTGTTTGAAACCTTGGCATAAGAGCACAGCACCTACTGTGATGTTAATGCACAGCGAAGCATGTTGCAATGATGTTTCATCAGTACAAAAGGGATGATTCACTCCAAATCAAACATGCATTGAAGTGAAGAAAGAAGGTCTCACCCGGACACTCGTCTAATAGAAGCACCAGGGCTGTGCTGGAAATGATAATACGACCAAGAATGCACTGCACTGACCGCGCCACTTCAAGATGAAACTACGGTTTGAAAAGGATACAACAACAATAATTTATAGAGGACGCAGAGGGAGCGAGAGGGAGAAAAGAGGTTTGGAGCGAGGGAACAGACAAAAGGAGAAGGGGACGACAAGACAGTTCAGATGGCGGGGGTGACACCGGTGCACACAAATGCACCGTTTTTCCAGGAAGTCACGCGGCTCGTTAGAAACTACTAATACACTCTCTGAGTTTTCATTGTGACGAGTATTGGTGTCTCGGTATCTGCGAGAATTCACCTTGTTAAGCTTTGTTAAGTGATGACACCTGTTAGACCTCATCATATTCCCATTGTTTCGCACACACACTACACACACACACACACACACACACACACACACGTACATAGACAAACATGCAGTACATCAGGGCTTGAACTTCTTACCGAGAAGCTGGTTGACTGCTCCAAAGCCGCCTACTCATCCGTCTTTTATCCTGCTGCAGGGCAGCCGTACCAAGCCAGCCCTGCTGCGTAGGCCAAAGAAGGTGTGAGGCACACACACACACACACACACACACACTAACATGACGGTATACTACATCCAATCATCAGATACTCTGGAGAAGAGATTTTGTGGTTATAACACAGGCGTTGTACAGTCTGTGTGCCTGTCTGTCTGTCTGTCTGTCTGTGTGTGTGTGCCTGTGTGTGTGTGTGTGTGTGTGTGCGTGTGTGTGTGTGCGCGTGTGCATGTGTGGATGAGTAAGGGATAATAATAGCTATACCTAAGCTGACCTCATCTGTTCTAGGTAGCACCAGAACATTGGATGTTCCCTTCCAGTCATTTACTTTCACCAGCATCCCAATGTTATTTATTCATTCTAAACTACTGTGAAGGCATTAGGCGCTCAGGGCAGCCGTCTTGCTAAACAATTCAGAGACGTTTAGTTCCACGTTAAACTATTGTTGCAGATAGGCGCGCAGTATTTGGAGCCCATGCAAATTCCCAGCACAAAAGAGCAATGGGTCAAAAAACAATAGTTCAGTTTGTTTCACTGAACACAACATTGCAGATGCTTTATGCATCATAAGTGTAAGCTAATATACATTCTGTAGTTTTACCTTTTAAAGGCAGCGACCATTTAGTAAAATGCAAAGCACAAACACAGTAAGCCTAATTATATTTGCGTGCAAACGAAGTTCATGGTCATCAAGAATTGTTGTTGAAAGTGTGTAGGATTATGGTGAAAGCAGCTTAATTGCCCTGTAGAGAGTCCGCTGTTGAAGCTGCAAGGCGTATCTTCAACACTCCCCCGGAACATGAGTGCATGTAAATGTGCAGCACCTCCGTTCTGCGTACTAATTTACCTGGGCGTCGTCATTAACCTAACTAGACACCATTAGCAACTATTAGCTCTTCGGGGTAGCAGTCACACCGCTACTGTAACAACAACGCAGCAACTGAATATTCATCCGTTTCTATTGGTGCGACATCACACCCCCGGTACAGCTGCTGCACCGCCACGAGGCTGTCGGCACCGACGATAATACGTGACTGAACGGGCGTCACTCCGGAACGAGGGCAAGTGACTGGTTCCAACAGAGTCCGTGAAAGTCCCATGAAAGCACACAGCCTGGAGAAACCGGAGAGTCCAACAGAGACGGGAAAAAAAACCTTTGCATGCAGCTCTAGAGAGGATTTAGCTGCAGTACATTTACACCAAAGCATGTTACTGTCCAAGCTGCCTGCCACCTGTTTGAACTGCAGTCACCTTCTCTTTACTTTCCATAGTTATTATACGTGGATCGGAGGCTCACGGCATTTACACTTTGCTGTTAATGTGGCCAAATGGATCTCTGACCATCTCCAGGGGGTGGATTTAGATTTTAGATTTTTTAGATTTATTTATTTATTTATTTTTGTTTTTATGTATTTATTTATTTGTTTGTTTATTATTTATTTATTTATTTATTTATTTATTGATTTTGCTGTATCCAAACACAATCAGCCAGCATGCATGTTCATGTCAGCAGGAAAGCGGGTCAGACTGAGGTAAGATTAAACATACCTAAAAAAAACTACATTGGAGGACAAAGCTTTGGTAGTTTTGTTGACTTGTCTTTGACTCAACCTGTCAATCAGCTGCAGCAACATAAATAACTAAGCACATCTGGGTCCAAATATGATAAGGCCTAATAACTAAGTTCTCACACCCAGTAACGTCCCCACTCTCATTCTTGCATATCCCTGCATGTTGCCCCGCCCAAACTTAAATATAGTTAAATATAGCTATATATAGCGGTTTGTTGGATGTAGACGTTTTCATGGCTAACTCGGGGCGGTTTCTAGAATATAACCGGTTCGCTTAACATCATCGCTGCTCTGACCGATCAGCGGCGCCACACTTTGACCTCAGGTATATTACTCAAATTGATTGAGACAAGAACGAGGCGGTGATTAAATGAGAAACATGACTGAAAGACCCGCTCAGGGGTACACGAGCACATGCACACACACATATATATAGATATACAAACACACACACACAGGGGGCTACCAGCCAGAGGCCAGAGCTTGTGGAATCAATAGACGAATTAACAAGACAAATTAAATCTGTGTGATTACAATACCCCCACTGAATGGAAAAGTTGGCTAGCAGGGGGTCAGCTGAGGATTGGAGGACGTGTGTGTGTGTGGGTGTGTGTGTGTGTGTGTTTTTGCACACACACATGCAATGCAATGCATTTGATCTCTCCTTGAACCCAAAGGAAAACGTTATCGTAGCATATTTGTTCATATGTCACAATTAATCAGGAAATGAAGATGTGGAAGATGATCCGTGAAGAAGAAAAGGAATCTAACAAGCACACACAGACACACAGATACACACACGTGCATGCTTATTTTTGCATTACCGTCAATTTCCACCGAGATGTTTTGCAGCCTCACCCCCCCCCCCCCCCCCCCTCAAA
>CABFOQ010029605.1:3839-32121 GCA_900660455.1 Gephyroberyx darwinii | reverse complement strand
TGGTGGCCCACAAGTGCATATCTTGTGTTAGGCAGCATGACACAGCAGATTTATGTCCAGGCCGGCTCTGAGAGGCAAGCCAGTGAAGTGTTGGGGGCACGCTCTCTGTTGTCCCTGACTGATCGTTGTATGGGGTTAGATGCATGGTTTTGTGCTGCTGAATTTTTCACCCTAGGTTTAACGTCTGGTATGTGTGAGTAGAGAGTAATCCTATGATTTACTGTCTTTTTAACTCTGAAGTGGAAAATTCCCTCTGCCACTGGGAATAGTTAATAATATAGTTTTCAACCCTTTTAAAGTGTCAGTTATACTGTAACTCATTTTTCGCTATTTGTATTGTGGTTTCATAGACACATATATATATATAAATATATATATATTGTCTCTAAGGAGTTTTTTTAGACATTGTTGAGGCTTAAGGTGTTAGCCATGTGGAAATGTTTAAAAAGTAATGCATTGTGAGTTATAAACTATGTTACTGGAAATACTGTATGAAGCATTTAGGGTATCGGTCTGTTTTGTGTGTCCTTTCTAGAAAATGGCTACTTTTATATCTCGTTTTGAGGAGAACAGTAGAAAATTCATGGTGGGCCTCATGTGCCTTTGTTGTGATGAATTAATGCCTTTTTTTTTTGCTTTCAGGGACAATTGAGGAGGAACCAATCCAGTGAGTATTTTCTCTGTCTGTCTGACCTCTTTGTATCTGTGCAATGTTGGATGACTGTAAAAGGGGGTTGCCTGTACAACTTCTCAGCTACATTTCTCTTGGCACGGGTTGTTTTTAAAGAGGTTGTCTTTAAAAAAAAAAAAAGGAAAATGTGGAAACCTAGCCAAAACCAACACATCCCTAGAAAAAGTAAATACAAGTTCTTTTCAATATATGTGTGTTTGAGAGATGTTTCCCCCCCTAAGCTACAAATAAGATTAATTGCTTAATTACCTGTTTATATTTTGCATGTCAGAAATTATCTTTTCCCTTCTGCAAACTGGCACCGTTTTGTGTGTTTTGCTATGTTTGATTTCTGCCCAAGTGCTTGAGAAATGCTTTAAGCACAATTATACCTATAAGCCAGGAATGCATCGTGCTCCGTGAGGTCTGAAACTGTTAACGTAGGTTTGAGGTAAATTATTAATCTGCCAGGGCTTTCCTCTGAGTTGAAAGTTTGTTTGTTTTTTTAAACTTTTTTAAACTTGTATTCACGTACAGTGCTTCTGAATAGTTTCAAATTGAAATAATAATTATCCTCAGGTTTTTCTACTGGAACACTTTCATAGAGTGGAGTTTAATTAATGAAAGGTAATGGCATTGATAGATGTATACTCTATATACGCTTAGGGATCTCAGGAGTTCCCTCAGTAAGCTCTAAGGCTCAGGTTCCTGGTGAGTATGTTTTTCCTCAGTTAGCCTACATCCCCTGCCCCTAAAAGATCTGCCACAACCCTCATCTCAGTCCCTTCACAGGACCCTGTCACATGGATGCTACAGCCAGCTAACAGCTAACACACAGCTATTTCTTTTGCCGTAACGCTACAGTATCTTATTGTCAAGGATTCCTTTGTATTTCTTGGCTGTTGATTTGGGGACATCTCAATGTCATCCTGTTTCTTAACTCGGGCACTAGCAAGTCAAATGATGCTTCAGGTTGCTTATGTGGATGTTCTTTGAAATGCACTGGAACACTTTAGAAAGGGGCACAAAATAACAAATGGCGCAAAATGTCTTTGCAAATTAACTGCACCCCCCATTGTAAAGTGTTACCACCACATTATAAAGTACCTTACAGGGTTAATGAAAGATAACACTTTGGGTATGATTTCCATGGGTATGATTTCTTAAGGACTGACGCTGTATAGCAGCATATAGTATCTTTCCTAAATCAGCAACTGTATTTCTATTACTTTCCATGGCATATTGCTGGTTCTCACTTATTCAGTCAAAACCACAGTTTATATTTCTGGGTTGAAGGTGTGATGTACTCTATATGTGACTCTTGGCTAAGATCTTTGAACACTAGCTGGTGAAGAACCCCGTCTTGGAAAGCGCCTTACAGGGTACATTAGTAGCCATTAGCCAACGATGAACCACTCTGGCTTTGTGTTTATACGAGTTGGGTTTTCTTCCTGTGGCTTTTTTGACTTGCCGAGAAGAATTTGTATTTGCTGTCATCACTCTGAATGTCTGTGGTGTTTAATTATATATTTGTTTGCTTCTCACTCTAGGCGATGAACTGGCAAAAACCAGAATGCCAACATCTTTTAATGAGTGAGTATGAGAGCAAAACTCCCCTCTGTAGCTCATGTCAGTGAACACTGCCAGGAGTAAAACAAAGAAGTGCTCATGACTACCACCAATACACCTTTTCACTGTTTTCTCTCTCTGTGTCTGTCTGTCTGTCTGTCTGTCTGTCTACTAGACTGACCAATAACGACCTTCTGTCTTTGGACCCGTTCAGCCCGACCCTAGCAGGCTCCTCCTCCTCTGTGTCCTCATCAACAGGTAACCCCTGCTGCCGATGTTTCGTATGTTTGTTCCTGTTTGTCATTGGTTCATACACCCATGCCACGTTTACTGGGATAAAATATCGTGTACATATCATATCTTGTGCAGATTTTACCTTTATCTTTGCTTTGTGTCTGTTTCTCAACCAAAATGCGTCACCAATAAGAGGTTAAGTCCTTCAGTGGAAAACTCTCTTGGCCTGTCACAGCTCTTTTCCATGCTTTGGTTCTCTTTGATTCTCCAGAGGTTGTTTAATTTAAAGGAGCAACCCGGCTAAAAGTATTCTGGGTTTTATTCATTTGCTCTCTCTTGAGCCAGTCATTTTCACTCTTTCTATTCCTCAAATTCCACCATTTCTCTATGCACCGTGTTGTCTCCCTTTCCCTCTGTTTCTTTTTCCAAGTTACTCAGTGGGGAGTCTTTACTTTTAGGAGAGTCCCAGATGGAGGCGTTGACCCCTGAAGTCAACTGAATGTTCGACTCTAGGGCATTAAAGTGGTTGCGGTTGCACATCTCTCTCTCTCTCTCTCTCTCTCTCTCTCTGTCTCTCTATGCTTGCATGCATAGATATTGTTTCCTTTAAACATTTACAGTTCCATATTGCGTGACGAATTCCTGTCTCATTTGCCTGTTTTCAAATGTTCTACAATTATATTCCCTCAACAGATGTTTGAATTTCAAGGGTGCATTTTATGCAATAATATAGGGGTTGATGGTGTGATTCTCATGGCTCTGTGTGCATGACACCAGTGTTTAAACAGAGTGACATTAGCGCTGACCCGTTGCCTAGGCTAAGCATAATCCACAGTTAATTGGCACCTAGTTAGGGTCAGAGGGCCAGCTATAAAGCCCACTGGCACGTATGTTGTCAAACAGTATCTTGTTACCGTCAAAGGTCCCAGCTTAAATGTCAAAAGAGCATCGTAAAGTGCCCTGATTAAGATACGGTGATGGAACTTAAGTCCCTACTTATGGCCTGTTAAATCTCTCTGTACAGTGTAGCGGTATTACCAGCTCCTAATGCACACATGACACATTGAACTAGTCTGGGCTGAGACGAGTATTAATCTCCTGCTGAGTGAGGCAGACATTTTAAAATCCTTTTTTTGTTTTGGTTACGTATGTTTTTTCTGTATTTGTTCTATTTGTTTTACTCATTGTGTTATTTTAGGTCTCATTCCTTTGTCATTTTCTTATTGTTTTGTTTTTATTTTACCGGTTATCCTATTTTATATGTTTTACCCGCCCTTGTCAGACCTTGCCTCAGTTTTCCTCTCAATCCCTCCATCTCCACCTCTTCTGATGAATGACTTAGACGTCTTTCTGCCAGAGGCATCAGGTAAAATGTGTGCGCCCTGTGTATCAGACAGTATCTCCAATGAAACCCTCAACTTATTTTGCATGGTGTTTATTTGAGCTTTTAACTAATCTTTTGTTTTTGTAAGTCTTTGTCATAATGTTGTTTTTATCACCAAATGTACGAGAGGCGAACAAGCCTAAATTTAGATATTTACACATCGTTTAGTCATATTGTATTAGGCTGTGACATTCAGGGCACACTGCATGTCTAAAAGGAGTGTGAGTCCAACTCAGCTTCAAGGATCCTCTCAATCAGAAGTAATCGCTTTGCACAACAGGATGCACTTTCGTTTCAAATATGTGTGATATTCCTGTCACGACTCGAAATCAAAGTTGCCTAATGTTACACAGAGTTTGCATGTGATTTCAGCTCCCAGGGACATACAACTGACCTACATTAGTCCTCCTTTTGGATGTTACTACAACAGTATAGTCATAGTCACATAGTAATCTAGAAATCTAATCTAGAAAATGTAATAATGGCCACTAGCTGATGATTTAATACTGTGCGATAACTAATGTCATTCCTCTGGTCTTGGACTACAAGTCTAGATTTGTGTATAGGTCAAACTTACCAGTTGCACCAAGTGTAAGCTCTAGTCATAACGCAAGCGGCTCCTTTGTCATGAATTATGCCGTTTTAAAATAGAGGTTGCACTATAAAAATGACTAATTACCCTACAGTAAGTAACAGCTAAATTACGCAAGCTTTAAGGCAGCTGTAAATGAAGCAAAGTCATAGGGTTATACTTCTAGCATTAAGTTTTTCTGCACACACATGCTTGTTCAGCAGTCACACACAACTTTGCAAGTGATGATAAAATACTAGACTGGATTGGCATTAAAATATTAGATGGTGATGGTGAAATCCCTTCATCATCCCATCAAGCCCATCTCAGTAATAACTTGAAGTCCAAATTAGTCCAAACTTCTCATGATGTAACACAATCTAGTAACTAATTACTGTCGCTGCTCCCTGGCAATGAATAAGAAGTAAACAGTGTTGGAAATATGGGACCATTATGGGGGTATGGGGTCTTTTCTGGATCACAATCGTCAACATAATGAAGCTCATTTAAAAGCTCAAACTAATAATCTGTCCAAAAGTCAGGCTTTGATTCTTTGTAAATTGTGAAGCAGGATATTGCTTGAAAAGAGCAAGCATGTCCTGGATAAATAAATGACTCATCTCAAAAGTACCCACCATCCACATCACAGATTCAAATCTTGGTTCTTTAATTTACATTTACCAGTACACAGGATGTGAACAATCAGCTGTGCTGTTCATGCAGCCCAATTCAGACGTTAAATGATGTACAAGCCCATCAATGGTGACTGAAGAGGACATGAATCTACAGGACTATCAGACAGGCAGCACCATTCACCAGCCACTTCTAAATGCTAAAGGGTTGAGTGTGTGAGTGCAGGTATGTCACTGGGGTTATCAAGTGGTCTCCTCCCAGCACATTAGACCCATGACACCTTCAGAAGGCTCAACAGTGATTTCTGGACCCTCAACACCAAACAGCCATAGTCACTTCCTCTACCCTGTACCTATGATTACGCTTGATATTGGTCTCAACAGCAAAAGGCTAAAGGGACAGCTGATACATCTGACCTGAAACAGCCCATTCAGAAGTTCAGAAACTGAACTGTTTCAGCTAACAGTAAGCTTAGTATGACACCATTGTATGACTACTTACTCTGGGTTCTGTCTTATCACAAGAAATATTTCCATATTTGGACCACAGCTGATACACTTTTCAGCCAGAGCAACCATGCTACTAACGAACAATAGCTAGCCCGCTAGAATGCTACAAACAAACCGCTAACAATCCAACGTCCAACAAATACTGAAGTATGTCAGTGAAACTGTCCAACGTAATAGAAAACGCATGTGTGTCTACTATTTTAGTGTTGACTTTCAAGTATGATGTGGTGTTTAGGGATGGATGGGGATGATGTTATGGGGTAATTCATCTGGGACTACAGATGTGTCACTAAACATCTCAAATCTTTACTTCCCATATTCTTTGCATTTGTCACCCCGCCGTCTCTTCAGCTGAGACGGTGCCGCAACAGGAGTACTCTCCTCCCCTGGCAGAGAGCCAGCAAACCAAAGATGTCTCCTCTTTCTCTTCACCCACATCCTCTCCCTGGGACTCACCAGAAAACCCTTTACAAACACTCAAGCCCATCCCAGCACGGGCCCAGAGCGCCCCCATCACCTTGCCGGCTGAGCCAGTCGACCCCATCAAGAGCCCAGGCCCTGCCAGCCCCCCAAAGTGTGCGGATGCCTTCTCCTCCCTGTCATGGTCCCAGAGCCAGTGGATTGCCTTCAACGATAATTTCACTGCACCTCGTCGTCAGGGCTCGGGGTCAGGTGTAAAGGAGCCCCCGAGGCCCCTGTCCAACGCCGGCAGGTCAACCCGCTTCTTCTCTGATGACTCCGCTGACCCCTACAACAAAGTGGTGGGCAGCAGTGGCGTTAGAGAAGACGGCAACTCCTGTTTGTCCGATGTCTTCTCTTTGATTACGGATAGGACAGTGGCTGCAGCTCCATCAAGCCAAATATTCAATGGTAACACTATAACTGATGCTGCAGATGTGTGTTATGCCTGAGGTTTGGATTTTTTATTTTAACTGTACTCATTTTTGTTAATTTATTTTATGTTTGAAATTGTTGTATTCATTGTTTTGTTAGAGAAGTATGTTGTTTTCCTTAATATATCATTATTATTTTGCTTTAGAGACACAAGCTCATCTAACTCACTGCCTGGTTTGCAAAGAGTGTGTTTTTCTTTGTGTTATTGTTTTGTAATGTTCCCCTTGGAATGTATTTTATTTGATTGCTGTTATGAGTTTCAGTGTTTAATGTTGCTAATATGATTTTCACAATGGAGGATGCATGATGTTTTTGCATCTTCTTGAGTAAAATCCTTGTTATAACACTGTTATAACACTGTTGTAATGTGTGTCTGTTGTCATGGTATTTGTTCCTTACGTGACTTTCATGCTATATTACTATCACTGACCATCCTTTCTTGTGTTTCTCTGTAGTGCCAGTACCGAACCGACCTACCACCCCTCTGACAGCTGGAGCCCTAGTGCCCCCGCCACGCCCCTCCTCCAGACCCAAACTCCCCACTGGAAAACTCACAGGAATCAATGAGATTGTGAGTAAATATCGCATATGTGCAAACATGTTGATTGTTAACGTTGATTTAAAAAAAAAAAAAAAAGTTTATGTCTCTGAGTATATGTATGTTACTAGCATTATGCTACCGTCATCTGATTGACTGCAATCAATCAGGTACGGCCATTCAGCCCACCCAAAACGTCTAACACCAGCCCTCCTCCTGCTGCGCCACTGGCCCGGGCAGAGAGCTCCTCCTCCTTGTCCTCTAATGCCTCAATCAGCGCCAGCAACACCCCCACTGTTGGTAAGGACATGCCCAAGCTACCACACTTCCCCAGCCTGCCAGTGCTCTGCTGCTTCTTTTCTTATCCTGTCCATTTCTTCTCCTTTTACTTCAACCAACCTGCCACCCACCTTTGTCTTTGCACTTTAATGCACTGTTTTCTTCCCTTCCCTCACCCCTCATTCTCCTGCCTTCACTCCTCTCCTTACAGGCCCCGAGCATCCCTATGCTCCCTCCCTCTCCTCCCTGGAGCCAGAGCTGCTCTCTCCCTCTCCTCTCTTTCTACTAAGCCAAAGTGAGTCTGCCTTTCCCAACTCTGTTTCTCTAAAAGAGACTTCTTTCTGTGGTGCTTACGCATTTTGCTGATGCTAAGAATGTCATCATTAGGACCATCATTAGCTTCTCGTTCATCTTTGTGAAACCATATCAGCTTTGTCAACTTAGTGCTCACCTGCCACTATCACATTTAGGAACTTACTGTGCTCAGCATCACCTCACCTCACATTTATGCTCTCTGGGTTTTGGTCTATCTCCTCTTTTCTTGTTTGTGCATTTAATTTGGCCCGTAAAGAGGATGATGTGTTCATAGCGAAGCTACCTACCTTTGAGAAGCGGTGTGAAACGCCAGCAGGTAGGGTTGGAGTGAATACAACTGGACCCACCTCTCTGTTAAACTAATACTAACACCAGTGTCTTGGATGTGCTGGATAGATGATTGGCTGTCAGTTTAGCAATGATTGCATTCCTCTGATCGTATCCTGGGTGCTCTCCGTCTGGAGCTTTTCAACTTGTCAACTCACATTTGTCTCTATGAACAGCATCAACTCCTAACATGGTTGACTTGTGTTTGCAAATGTAATGTTTTGAATGGTACATGTTTTGCTGACCTTCTTTTTTGTACACTACCTCTCTGTAATTCAGTTTGAAGACCTAAACTAATATCTAAGTTTAGGTACAGCAGCTGTAGCATGTATTTTCTTGGATTTTGTCAAATGTACCTGATTTCTGTTTATTCCTAAAATAACAGTGTTGCTGACTGATCTGTGATGTTCTCGAATGACTAAACATATGAAATGATATAACAATATAATATTCTTAATTGTATAATGCATCTTTGCATGATCGGACCCTGTACCCTTGCACCGTGTTGTCATGAAACTCTGAACTGCAACAGAACTGCAACTTTCTACGTCTCTTCTCAGGGACATCTCGCGGCCCCAGCCCTGTGACCTTGGCATCCCAAGATGCTTTGCCCATTGCTGTGGCCTTCACAGAGTCAGTTAATGCTTACTTCAAAGGAGCTGATCCCACTAAGTGAGTCTCACATGACCTCCTACTGCTTGAAAGGCCCCAACTTGGCCCTACGCGCATAGACATTTTTGTCCATATTGTAGCTCCAAGTGTAACACGTTCTGCATATTTTGACTTGCGTACAAACAGTATTTTATGTCACCCAACCCACTCCACTCCACACGACTTCACACGCATAGTGGACCACTGGCGGTGCCTCTTGCTCTGTGTATCCCCTGTGTGTGTGGAATGTTTTAGATTTGCGTTCGGCTGACACCATTCTTTCAGAGTGGATAACCCACATGGGGCAGATTATAGTCCGGGGCAGAGAAAACATACACCCCTTTATTGGTTAACTGCTGTTAAATTGCTGCTGTGCAAAAGGCTTATTTTTGCAGGGATTAGCAAATGGAACATTTCATAAGCAATGCAGTGGAGACACAGGGCGAGGTTGGGACTCGCCATGGACTATACCACCACATAGCCTGGTCTGGAACCCAGCTAAACCAAGACTGGTCTAGCCCGAGACCTAGTTTAGATGAGTGACACTGAACCTGGACCGGGCTAGAACTGAGACTGGATCAAGAGGCCTTATTTAAACCTTTATAAAAAGACCTGAGTGTAGCCTTGTGCTCAGTTACAGTGGTACTTATCTAAGACATGATTAATGTTCATGCTGTATTACACAGGTGCATTGTGAAGATCACCGGAGACATGACCTTGTCATTCCCCATGGGCATCATCAAGGTGTTCACCACCAACCCCTCCCCAGCCGTGCTCACCTTCAAACTGAAGAACACCAGCAAGCTGGAGCAGATCCTACCCAACCAGCAACTACTATACAGGTAAGGTTTTGTGAAATGCTGATCACCAAACATCTGAATTGTAAACATGCAGGTGTGTATAGCAAATGAAGAACTCTGTAGAGTTGATTAGACAAGAACGTGTCTGAGTAACAGTGAAGTGAAGGAGGTTTGGACAGATATGGGTTGAGAATCAAGGAAATGTAGACTGCGTCAGCGAGAGGAAATTCAGTTAGTATTCTGACATAAACCTATCATTAAGCTGCCAGGGAAATATTTTCCACTGGTCATCAACAGTCAGGTTCTCAGCAGCCCATGTCTCTTCTTGAAGACTCCCCAAAGCAACAATGAGATAACCTTTAATTATTTGATCTCTTGTTAAAGCTTAATGTAACTGTGAGGCATTATTATTTCAGTAAATTATTCAATTAGTCAATTATTTCAGTAAAAGTAATGGGGTTTTTTGTCCATGTAAACTTATCTGTTCTCAGTCAAAGGTGCATACGGTATATTGTGCTTCACATGTAAGGACAACAATCAGAAGAACTCTTAATTTGTTGGTTAGACTGCTTGCAATTTAAAAAGTTCAAACTTGCCACCTGTCACAGAAAAATTCTCCCACAAAAAGGAGACAGTCTTTTTCTCTTTTTTTTTCTGTTTCTCGGTCTGGTCCGGGTTCCTCTGGCTGGACTAATTGAATCAAATGGAATTCATGATTTAATAGCTGGTTGGTTTTAACCGGGTCATTTTTTCCAAGCTATTGGAGCTTTACACACAAAGCCAAGAGGAGCAATGAATAATTGAGCCGCTGATCATTCCCTGCGTGTGTGTGTGTGTGTGTGTCTGTCTGACTGTGGTTGTCTTGTCTAGTGATCCTTCCCAAAGTGACTCAAATTCCAAGGACTTCTGGTTCAATATGCAAGCACTGACGTCCTACCTCAGAAAAGCCTCAGATCAGAATCCTTCAGCTTCCTACTATAATGTGGACATCCTGAAATACCAGGTCAGTGAGCCATCATCTATCTTAAAATCTTGATACCAGGTCAGTGAGCCAACATCTATCTTAAAACGTAATCCTGATAAAATACAGCTCCAGAAAGTTTCTCTTGATGGCATCACTAATTCGTCATTGTTCCTCTTGATTCTGCTTGTAGGAGACTGCTGTTCATGTCCACAAATAGTGACTGAGCTTTTCAATATCATTGGGTATATTCTGTTTTCATGGATGCATGGATTTCTGCTTTAGCAAACCAAACCAACAAAATATGTTTGTGTCAGTATTATAACAGCAGATTGGACCCACTAATTTGAACTTCAAATTCACACTAGAATACTGCAAGCCTGTTCCTGTTCTCGTTGCCTAATTTCAGATGAACTCATGAGGGGATTTGGAACATCATATCACTCAAACTCAGACCTGCTTTTTCATATCTAAAGTGGGGCCATTATACTGCTGTGTTCAGGTGCTGTCTAATGGGATCCATTCCACTCCTCTCAACCTGGCCGTATATTGGAAGTGTGCCCCGAGCACTACAGACCTGCGGCTAGACTACCGCTACAACCCAGAGTCCATGGCCTCCTCTGGGCCACTCAGCAATGTTCAGATCTTGGTGTCTGTTGACGGAGGGGTCACCAACATGCAGTCTCTCCCCAATGCCATCTGGTGAGAAGTGGAGCTTGTTGTGTCAGCAGAAACACAAAATAATGTGGAATATTCAGAATATATTGTGGCTTTTATTGAATGTGTTATTTCATTCTTCCCTTTCAGGAACGCAGAGCAGAATAAGTTTCTATGGAAGCTGAACGACATCTCAGAAAAGTCTGAGAATGAAGGTAAATATACGTTCGCACGCATTTGTGATTCAACAACCAACCAAGGAAAAAACATTTCTTATTGATGGAATTTTGTTCAGTTTTCTTGCTTGATTCCTACTTTAAGAGAATGAATGGGTAAGAGAACTGGATGGCACTATTTGTGTGTGTTTGACCCCAGGCGCTGGGTCTCTGAGGGCTAAGTTTGAACTGTCAAACGGCCCATCAAACCCCACCACTCTGGCAGTGCAGTTCATGAGTGAGGGGAGCACCCTGTCAGGAGTGGACCTGGAGCTGCAGGGTGCTGGATATAGGCTTTCTCTCAACAAAAAGAGATTTGCCACAGGTATGTAGCATGGTTCTCCAGAAGCTAGCCTTAGAGTGTGGCACTTACTCACTTACTTTCTTACGTTTTATTTATTATTATTTTATGTGTTTGTGTCTTTTGTTCTTCTAGGACGCTATATGGCAGATTGCTGAGGCAGCCCACCACTCTGATTCTCAAGAAAAAAAATCTCGCTTGAAAGATAAGGTTGAATGTGCAAACTTTGCAATGCCACCTGAACTTCTTGATCCACCTGAGCACAGTTGTCTAGATGTGCTTTTACCTGGGAAGCGAGAATTTCACTACAGTAATGCAGCACTGAGTATTGAACACTGTTTAAAAGAAAAGAAATAAAAGAAAAACTAAGACAAGCTTTCAGGAAATGTATAGATATGAGATGAAGTCTAATGCTTTCTGATCAATTCACTTTTGTAAAGTCAGAAACAATTTATGGATTAGATATAAATCTATATTGTATTTGAAATCATAAGAAAAAAGAAAAAAATGTGCACTAACAATCTTTCCGGCCATTTTAAAATGCTCTTTTCCTCTCATTTCCATTTTACAAGAGCCTATGAGGAATTTAAAACAAAAAGATCCTGGAAGATGTAGAAGAGAAGCATTAACACTTGTTTCCCCCCCTTCAGCCTTTCCACTGTAAATATTAACGCTGAATATCCTGCTCTGCCAGACTCAACTCTCAACTCAGTTATGTATTTTCTTCTTTGTGATTTTTCTCTATTGTGATCATGTGCAATGAAGCAATGAAGGTAGAACCTGTCTTTAACAGTATGGATCCTCTCACACACTTGTGGCACAAGCTTGATTTAATATTTTTAACTTTGAAGTGCTTTCAAACAAATGCAAAAAAAATCTGACCTCAGTGCCTCCTCTTACTGTGGAACAATAGGCAACAAAAGTGTGTCACTGTTTTACCCAAATTTGGGTTTCCGGATTGAACCTACATTTCTCTGTGGGAAAATGCATGGGGTTTTTAAACAATCACCCCTAATGGGGTCTATGATCTATACAGGCTTTTTAAAGTTGGACATCTCGTTTCCGGTTCTTGTTTCAGTTTAGGCTGGAATTTCTGAATTATTAAGCCGTTAATGTTCCCGAAGAAAAAAAGTCTTGCGCTTAAAACAAGAAAATTGTGTCAAATACTTTGAAAAAAGACATTCAAGGGACATAACCGTTAAAAAGTGTGAGGGTGGAACTTGAGTTGTGTTTTTTCCAAACTGGTAAGTGGTTCTCTATCAAAATGTTGACAACACTTTTGTGCCCTATTAATTGAGAAATGTGCCTAAATCTAACTTTTCTCTAACCTTGTTTTGTATACTACAGCACAGTTAATGAGAATAGCACCAATCTTGTGCCAGTTGTGTTTTATACTCCTTTACTTGGATGTTGAAGGGAAAATGCCTCCACTTTATACAACCCAACTGTCTTCCAGCAGTGAATGAGTCATGTTAGCCTCCTGTGATGTGGTTTGTCATTGAACTCTTTTATAACTTAGTCTTTTTCTATTTCATATTTGTCAAAAGACCTTGATCCCATACGCCGACTGTATAATACACGGTGTTGGCGAGCAGTAGCATCACTAGGCCAAATCAATTACTGAAATGCCTTATCAAAAAATACTCAACACTGAATAATCAAGTGTTGTTGACTGTGATTAGATATGATTACTGCCATGTTTGGTTCTGGGTGCTCACCAAATACACTAGAGCACTTCACCTTGATGGCAGTGACACAGACCTTATCTTGCGTACAATTGAGAACACATTTGTAATTGAGCACATCTTTTGCAATGATGATCCTGTCACCAGTATGCATTCGGTTGATTGATAACTTGTAATGTGACATGACTGTGATTAGTTGCGTGGGAACTCTGATGGCAAATGGATCATATCTTTTGGGGGCACCAGACAGAGTTTCATGCACTGTGCATCATGCAGCCAACTGACCTCTCAGATAGGACTCGATGAAACAACCGTTACTGTCAAGCTTATTTCTTGCCCTTTTCTCAGCGCTATCAAACATGTCTCCCTTTTGTGACTGGTTAACTGGTGATTTCGTCTTGTGCCTAGACTCATCTCCACACTTAATTCTACCTTGGAAACGGATGACTGATGATTTATTTGATTGCAGTCCTCATATCTGGCGAGGGTGATTATATGTATTAGGGCATAGAATACTCTGAATCATCAGTTTTTAATGTTTTTTTTAATGTTTTGTACGATGCTTTTAATGCGGATCTGCATCTGGTTCAAGACTAGGCCTTAATAATCTAGAGGTAGATAATAAGCTGAAACAGTTATGTCTCCAGAACTTAAATGTTGCGTCTCACTTGTACTTTAATCAGCCAAATGTTGAAAGGTGGTTCAAATGGAGGAGTTTACATAAAATCCAGAAATTGTAGCACCAGACTTTTGTACAGTGAGAAATCGACATGCCACATTGGAATTCTGTGTTTTCTGTCAACAGAGCTATACTTAACTATAACAAATGCTTTCGGTCAGATGTTCCCAATACAGAAAGAGTACACAAGTGATGTACTCAATATTAGCAAGCTGGTTCTTGCTGACTCTACAAAACATTCAAAAGAAATTTCCAAGGCTCCTTTTTTTTTGTCACTTTCACGTTATTTCTTTGTATGTTATATTAAACAGAGAGTTTAAAAAAAAAAGCTAAATTGTGTAAATGATTCTCATGAAATGTACATTTTTACCAATATCTCAGCCACTTTTTGTTTTCACTTTATGATTTCTCATTGTGCCTGTATTAAATGTAATGTAATATATGAATATATACAAATATATGAAAATGACTACTTTAAATGTATTTTGTGTGATTTCTTTGAATCTGGTCATGAAGATATAGTAACCCTCGTGTCATTGTGATGCTGTATGATAAGCTGTAAAATCTTGTGAATTTGTTGCGAGTAAATTCACACAAAGAACAATAGGTAAGGTAATAGGTAATAAGACACATAATCCACATAATTACGATAATGCATAATAATATTGCATTTTTATGTTGTGAGGTAAAGAAAACAAATTTTGAGTCGACCTCGTTAACAAACGGGTGAGGATATAAGAGTGGTTTTTCCTCCAAAATGAGGTAAAGAGAATTCTATCTACTGTACCGACCTGGCAGACCCGTCATCCGGTCAGGATGTAAGATAACTCCATCTCTGAAGTCAAAACCTCATGTCCTGTCAGAGCGCTCTTAATTTGGTGATTCAGAGAGTTCTGGAATCCATCACCGAACCAGAAGACTGTACCAACTGTACTCACGAGGTCTTGTACATCCCAGACTCAAAGGTTGGTCCTTGCAATGCTTGGAAAATCAAAACACATCACATGGATTGTCAAATTTCTAGAAAAGGGAATGGCTGTTGTTACACTGTCATAAAGAAGTCCATGTGAAAAAGGTTTGTATTGGGCTATCTACTGATGTTCAGGATGACAGCATGAAAAAAGAGGTTGAAGACACCATTGCACATGTGGTACTAATGTACTATTGGCCTCATGTAGCACTCTGCGTATGTATTTGTGCCTGTGTGTGTGAGGATGTATGCATGACCATGCGTATGTGCTCAGTAGTACATCAACACCTTGTGCATATTTACACGTCTAGTCATGCCTCATGCCCCTCCACATGTAGACCTCCTTGCTATTAGAAAGGAAAGCCCGTGAGCTGCCTATTCACAGCCACATGTGTGAGCCATCAGTGGTGCATTTACTTTTTCCCTGTCCACTCCACTCAGACAAATGGGAGGAGATCTTAGGGTCTCTTGTGTGTGATGTTATTCTCTGAAAACCAAAGTGAGATGTGTGAACTGAAGCCATATCCAACAACTAAAAAAAAAACTCCTCTGTTTGGATGTTGTGTGGACCAGGAGTGTTATGGGACTTAACTGATCTGCAACAAATGGGTGAGCTGTACAGGTGGGCCAATTGCACTTGAAAATAGAGATGCTGTGTACTGCAAATATGATGTGAAGATTGAGAGACGTAGCGGTAGAATGGGATGGTCTGTAGGAGACTTGGTGTGAACGTATCTGCTGTAGATTGAAGGAGTTTGGTCAAGGCCCCATGTGTCTGGTATGGAGAGAGCCCAGACTTCACAACCAGCTCCGTGAAATGCCGGGAGCAGAGGGAGCATTTGGCCTTTGTTGTCCACCATCACAGATATGTTTGTCCAGAGGCCCACTGGAGCCATAGAGTTGAGTTATTCTACAATCCAGAGAGCAAGCACCACATCAGTAACATTTATGGACAATTTATAATTGATGTGCCCATTTGATCTCTCTCTTTAACATGAGGAAAACCATCTGAATAAACAAGGATGGTGTAAGTTTATTGCATTAATATGGATTCCTCTCCTCCTCTCCTGCTCCCTCCAAAGCCCAAAAGACCTCTTTAGAATAACTCAAACCCAGAACTTGTCAGACTCACGTCCAAGGGAATCGCTCAGATTTTCCATAAGAGGAACCGACGCCTCTAAATTATTTCCCCATGGCAATAAAAATATTAACACTTTTCAGTGTTATCAAAATTGACAAGGAATGTGTTGTCCCTATAAAAGGACTTACACAAAACGCTGTTATATTTATCTGGCTGGTATCTGGCCACCCTCATGATGTTATCCAGGTAAACTATAATCTTAACAGTACCACCCTTTCTATTTTCTAATTTTGTGGGTTATATAGCCTCACCATGATGAACCTTTTACCCTGCAAACACCTTCACACATCTTCACACTCCAAGCCCTTGTCTGGATGTCATGTTGTCCAATGTTAATCCTTCTTTCAATGTCTTACCTTTCTAATCACCATTTAATTAGAGGGTATGTCTTATCTGGGGATGCCACACTACAACATTAAATAATTTGTTTTATGGACTATGACCATCTGCTGCAGTGAATTAAATCATGAATTCTGATTGGCTAGTTTCAGAGCTACCAGCTGTAGTTGCTGTCATGAGCCTTCCAACCTCATTTCCCCCCCGCCGCCCTTCATCTTCTCTGTCTTTTGTTCACTCAGATTCACGAGAGTAGGTCAGGTTATATGTTAAGCTTGGGGTCAAGGGAGCATGATGAACGGCAGTAACTGTAGTTCTTCAAGCAAGCGACTACTGCAGCTTAACACCAATGTTGTAATAGCATGTTGTGATTACCTTTCCTCCTATTGACCTCTGGTAGGATGGTAAAAAGAGTCACTTGAGGCACTGGAAGTCGCAGCGTTCAGATACAGTGAAAAGACATTCAGAGTGCTGTCCATTCGCAGACTACACTGCCTTATCAGCCCTAGGGAGAGGGAGTGGACCCTTCCGTGCCATGTTCACAGAGGCACGTCACAGACTATTTGTCATGGTAAGCATGTGTGTGTGTGTGTGTGTGTGTGTGTGTGTATGTGTTTGGGGGAGGGGATGACTGAGAAATGGTCACATCTTAATTCCTATGGTGCTCATTTGCCCCTTCCTTATTGGTCTGGCAGACTCTGCCCTCTCCCATTACAATTACTCCCCTGGGAATTTGACACAGAACCACAGAATAAAACAGCATTTTTTTTACAAGTTCATAATAATTTGGAGGTAATAGACTGTAGACATGGAACAAATCTTGTGCCTCTTTTATACAGAACACATGTACCTGAAAGGTGGAGAGGGGGTTGTTGTGCAGCAGCTTTGCTTCAGAGTATGATAGACAGGCAAGAGTGGGAGGGAGTTCAGCTTTTCCAAATCTCTTATTATCCTGTCCTTTAGATGACATTATGTGTGAAGTCATATAATTTTCAATACATAACTCATAGTTTGTATTATGTCATAGTTTAGTGGATATTGCCGTGCCGTTGCTTTGTGGCAAGTTTGGATAAAAAAGACAGTGTGTGTAGATGATGGACAGATGTGCTTTTTTGCTTTTTAGGCATGGTGACAGAGCTGAAGTGAAATGAAGCATAAGCCCAGGGGATCAATACACCCTAATGTGAGTCAATGGAACACACACACACACCATTCTCATTGGTTCCAGCGAGGAAATGTTCAGTTCATAAATATTTGGAGTTTGCTAATTGAAAGAATGTGTGGAGCTTCGATTCTGGGGGGTTCTTTAAACACTCTGCTCATATGGATCCTTTGTATAGTTATCTGTTCATTAGTGCCAAATGAAATAAGCTGGAGCTATGGTAAACACACACACACACACACACACACACAGGTTAGACTGTATGTTTGATCGTTGGTTGTTTCTCTATGAATACCTTTTGTTTAGCCACAATCTGCGCATGATCTTCCTTTCCGACTTGTTACATGCGCTGCAGTCCGGATGTGCTTTTATGTAGGTAAATGTGAGTTGTCCATTGGGAGAAGGGCAGACTACTATGGAATTCAACTGAAAAACATGTTTGCATGTCACTGTGTTTGCATTGGGAATTAATAATTCATGAGAGTAGGTGTTTTTACTGTAGCACAGACACACGAAGAGCTGCTTTTCAGACGGCTGTGCTGCAGCCTATGGAAAACAGTAGATTAGAATAGATTGGACAACAATAGTCCTTGACAGACAGGCATAAAAAAATGAAATGAAATTAATATATAGAAATATACAGACAAATGTTATTGGCCAATCATCCTTGAAGCTTTTTGTACAGATCACTTCACTATCCTGACAATCCCTCAGATTTGGGGCAGAAAAATCAGAGTGGATGAATGTTTCTATAAATGAGTCCACACTATTGGTACTCTTGCCTTTAAAAGTTTTAAAAGCGTCTTACAAGTAGAAAACAGTCTGGGAAAATCCCTTTAAAATGATTGTGTACCACTACCATAGAAATCATGAGAGTGTCTTGATGGGAGTGCTTGAAAAGATGAGGGATTACACCACTGCCTTGTAGGGGTAAATGGTGGTCTTACCTTGGATGACTAGGATAGGGAAAGGATCTGAGTCCCCACCCCAAACCTGCCACCCCGGTGCTTGCCAAATTGAAAACTTTGCCCTGAAAAGCCAAGGAGTCGCCCTATTAGGGCCTTGGATGCTGGGTGTCTTCACGCCCTGGCTGCTCACCCTGCAGCTTCCACTATAGGACCCAGGTCTGGATCTTCCACATGTAGTTGCTGGAGCTCAACTGTGCACAACCCTTCCAGAGGCTCTGCCAGACTCAGGGCATAGACCAAAACCGCTCATTCCTTCTGCTCCTCCCACTCCTGTACCCACTCCAGGCGGATACAGTACCAGCCGGAATCCTCCATGCATGGCCAGCGAGAGAGCGCATCTGCATTCCTGTGCGGGCGCCCTGCCCGGTGCTCAATGCTGGCATCAAACCCCTGAAGCGTCCTGGCGTCAGTTTGATCCTTTTCTGATCCCTGCATTGACCCGGCTGAAGTCCACACAAAACTGTAAGTGGCCATCCTTGTGCATGGCTGGTACCACTGGAGAGACCCAGGGGCTCGCTGAAGGTTCAGTCACCCCTGCTGTGGTCATCTCTGCCATCTTGGCCTCAACTTTAGTGATCTGTTGTTGGCAGATTGGAGCGGCTGACGCAATGTCGATATCATGTTGCACCAGGCTGGTACAGATGCACTCATTATCTGTGGCAGCAAACTGATGGAGGTACTCTATCAGCAAGTCTCAGTCCTAGTATACAGTCCTCTCTGATACCTGCTAGCCAAAAGTCATTACTTAGGACATGATCACCCAGCCCTAGGATCAATGTCTGATATACTCTCATGGGTACCAGCTCCCCTGTCACTGTCTCCATGTTCCTCTGTGTAGGTTTGAACGTTCGACAGCACCCAGCACCAAACTGATGTTTGAGCCCATGTCTACAAGGGCTGCACACTGGACCCCTTGAAGGTGCCATGGGGCCTGCAGGCTACCCCTTGATGTCCTACTCTTAGGCTACTTCCTAAGAGTAGGACATTTGAAAACAACATTTCTGAAAAGCTCGCTGTCCACACTAAACCACCAAAAACCCATACTTACTTTACTCATCTACTCATCTTCAAAGTAGATTTCAGAATAAAAGACTTAAAAAATACTTCCTTTCCTTACAGATGAGTATTGTCCTGTAGGGTGAAACACAAGGAACCCATGTGTTTTGACAGCAGCTGCATGATAATTCCACTCAAGTTTACTTCAAGTCAATGAAATTCACTTAAATACGCATTGAATGTTGTTTAGAGGAACTTGCACCCTTCACATTTCAACCATCACACTGTCATAAAACATCATGATGTGATAAAATATTTGCCTCACTTTGTATGATGTTATTGGCTTTTGGGGACTCCACCAACCCCCTGGGTGAAATGGTGGGGCTCTTTGAGTAGGATGCGTGCATGTTACGTGAGGTTTTTAGTCAGTGTTCAGCTCATTGAGCCTCTGACTGTAACACGTATAGCGTGATGTGTTTTTAAGCCCCTCCACTTAACATGCTAGACTGATTGTTCAACTACTGCCACATGGGCTGTCGGTGATAAGTTATGCATAACAGTGCGGTTGGAGACGTGTCCGTGTGAAATGATATTTGACAAGGTGGAGTTCGGATCACGTTCTATGGTCTATGCGTGCCGGAACCTCCCTTTCAGATGATTCCTCCTCACCTCTACTCCTCCATCTCTCTCAGGCAGACCCTAAATACCACCAGATCTCTTCTCCTGAACTCTGTATGTCACATGATTCTCTCAGGGGTTGGTTACAAACGAGATAACTGACTAAAATATCAATACCATAGTGTTGAGGGACTGCATCTTTATATGGTATTGTGCAAGGGTTTGTTTAAGAGCTTTCAATTGAAATTGCTCTGTAAAAAACAGACCCTTGTCCCTTTGTGGATACTGAGAAATCTGTCATGATTCAGCAACACAGGATTACTTTGTGCACATAGCCACAATACATTCATTTACACATGTTGGAATGGAGACTTTGCTATTACAGCAGTCAGAGAGTGATTGTGACCCAGATAGCAAACAAAGGCTTAAGCAACAG
Source organism: Gephyroberyx darwinii (assembly GCA_900660455.1). NCBI lineage: Eukaryota > Metazoa > Chordata > Actinopteri > Trachichthyiformes > Trachichthyidae > Gephyroberyx > Gephyroberyx darwinii. Next base: position 11,622 of record CABFOQ010029605.1, on the reverse strand, counting down.
GGATCCGGTGGGTTAACATGTAACTTCTGCTAGTTAGCTATTGTTTTTATATATATACTCAGTATTACTCAATTCAATGTGAGAGGTGGCATGAATCCATTTGTTTGGCTACACATTCACAGCACCAAGCAAGTACAGATCTCAGTCTGAACAACCCAGGGGACTCAGCAAGGAATCTGGGATTTCTGGAATAACATGATGGGGCAAAAGTCTCAAATGGAGCCCGACAGCGCTAGAAATCACGCAACTGTCATCAACGTTACATCTGATGATGTGACTCGGAATGCCATTTCTATCATACCGAGTTCACACCTTAATCAGTCAGACGGTGTCCTGGATGCTGAAAAGACTGGAGCCTCACTGTTGTTCTGTGGAAGTTTCCTGGGCTTGGCGGGCATAATGTTCACCGCCATGGGCTGGCTCAACTATCGTGCAAGCCACAACTTTGTGTGGACGCAACTTTTGGGCCCCATGGTGCTTTCTGTCGCAGGTGCTTTCATTTTTATCAGTGTCTGCAAGTTTGGGATGATCTCCTGCCGGTCCTGCAGACAGTGGGATGAAGAGGAAGAGATGGAGCAGATCCCAACAGGACATCCATTTGTGTTTAATCGCAGCAGTCAGCCAAGCACGTTCCATGGTGCCGTAGTGCAATACATTCCACCTCCATATGCCTCTGTTACCCAGGATGTAAACCTAGCCAATGGGTTTCAACCCACTGGAGCAGTGAATGGCATCCCTTTAACCTTCTCTACACAGTACTACACTGTGCGCTCTATAGATAACCCGGCATTCCCAATAGAAGAAAACTCACCTATCAACGCAGAAACAGGCCACAGAAGTAGCAGGTAGGGAACATGTCTGGATTGATGTAATACTGTGCAACATGTCAGAGACCTGCTGCAGTAAAACATTGCTTCAACTTGTGCTGTTCAGTTATATCAAGCTGAAGTTTTGGCGCTGATTAGGTCCTCGATTGTGTAAGCATGCTAAACTGACCCTATGGTCTAGAGGACAGGCACGTGCATCACTGTTTTCAATGTCAATGTCTTTTAGGGGGAAAAAATCCATCCATTATTGATGGGCTACGGACCTGCACGATGCCCAGCCTGACTTTTGACCCAGCACGCAGCATGTTGACACTAGAAGAAGATAATACTGTAGCCACAATGTTAATCTTTAGTCATTTCAGTGTCAGTAAAACACCGTTTCTCACAGTGTTCACCAAAATGACAGTTAACTTCTTATTAACCAGAAGATCTCTTTCCACTTGGTCAACAGTGTCTTTGGCCCTCGTTGCTCTCTCTAAAAACAATCAACACTCTTCTGTTGATTCCTACTATTAAAATGTTGTAATTCCTCATGTAACGTGTTGTTGTTATCCTAAACATTTAAGTCAATAAAACTGGCATTTTCCTTTAAAAATCAAAACCCCTCAAAACACTTCACCCCTAACCTATAGAAATACTTCTTTCGACCCCCTTAGATAGTTCAAACAATTTGTAATGATGAAATAAATGTCACAATACAAATTGTTTCCCACGATTAGAAGCCAGAGAGCTAAGGCTTTAATGATGATGATGAAAAGCTACTTTATTGACAATAAAATTGGAGACTGCCTTATAAGGACTCAAAATGTTTGTTTAAGCTCTTGCATTCAAAGAAGCGTTACGTCATTGTAATGGTCACAGTTAAAATCCCCCTGGGTAGTGTTGACAGTGTTGAGATTGTTAATCAGTGTTTAGTCCCTCATTTTACCTTCTCTCTTATTTCTGTACCTAGAGGATCATTGTAAAGGGAAACATAATAGCATATACTGTTAATATTGTTAAGTTGCGTTACTTTCTGCTACTTACTTCCCATTTAGTTTTAAATTCTATCAAATATCCTTGGAGGGACATCCTGGTCACATTCAGTAATTGGAAAATTAGCTAGTTTACCTTGTTGTTGTTATTAGGCAATTACTGACCATGAGTTTCCAGGAAAGTAACACTTTAATCGAAACAGACAGCAGGAATAGCTGGATAGCTGCAATCTGCTGCACCTGCCCTCACTTACACTGTCGCAACTTCTGACCTCTTTTGGTTGTTTCCAAGGGATAACGCCAAATAGAGATCAATAGACTTGCTCAACCTCAATACTTTCAAGGGTAGAGCATTCGGCTTCCTAATATGTACTTTTGTCTTAAACAAACTAGTGAATCTAGTCTACAGTCTCTAGTGTTGCAATAGCAATATTACAGATCCAATTCCCCTGAAATGTGTTGTTTGCTTTTAATCTCCCATAGGATACAGGAGACGCTGGGGCAGGGGGATGAAAAGGGACGTGATGAAGACAGCACCTCTACCTGTTCACGTCCACCTGCTTATGAGGACATCTACCCTTCCCTTTACACAGACAATTTGACACCAGTGACATAAATTGACACTCACAAGCAATTGCTCATCCATTGCTTACCTGCTACTCTGCCTTTTCGTTAAAGTTAAATACATGCTGCCTACAAGGGTTACTATTCACTACCACCAGTGGTTCCCAACATGGGGTATGGAGACCTCCAGGGGGCCTCACTCCATGGCACATTGAATGTATAAGGATGTCTGTTTTGATCATAGGTTTCACTTTCCCTTCACTGTTGTTATAACCTCACCTACAGTAGACAGTTATATCATTCTGTACCAAGTCCAAGTCACATCTATAAAGTGGGTCAAAAGGAGGTCCATGGTCTGATGCAGATCTATCTGGGAGTCCTTGATATAAAACACTTTGGGAACCCCTGGCCACTATTAAACCAATTGATTTTGAAAAATGTAAAGATACTACAGTTATACACAGTATGAATAAACACATATTCATCCACTGTACATTCCCTTTAAACATTGGGCAGCCAGGAAATGCAGACAGACATTACTGCCTGAAATAATCATGAGAATTATTTATTAGAGATGCTTTTAGAGAAATCACTGGAGATTTTTTTGAAGTTCAATGCTGGGAAATCAACAGAGGTGGGACATCTGAAGAGAAAAGGCATGATGGTATTTATAACATGTTGCCAATATTGCCCAGATTTGCCTGGTGACCATTCCATGACCCAAACGTCAAGGGATGATCCCAAGCAATATGTCAAGATGTCCTTGAGAAAGACACTGTACCCCAAAGTTCTGCCCCTATAGTGATGTGCACATATACAGTATGTACATTAGGTATCTTAGAGGGATGTACAGAGAAACAAATAAAAGGCCTTTTTTTAAATCAACAACAACAACAACAATAATAATAATAATAATAATAATAATAATAATAATAATACAACCCTGTAGGCCTAATATGTATTTCCTTTATTCAAAAGAATCCTATAAATAGATTACAATTAGACTATTAGACCTGGACCCACTTGATCCTGATCCAGTGGGATCCCTGCTGGCGCTCACTTGATGTCAGACTGAGTTAAAGTACCACTTTATTGGCCGTTTTCCTATTGGATTCATAGACCTCTGTGCAATACTTAAGGAGCCGACTGTCAGGCATCTGTTTTAACTCCTAACTCAGGATGTAGCCTGTTAAAAACAACTGTTACTGAACCACACGGGGGCAGAAAGACTGAGGGAATCAATACCTTCTCTTACTGGGTCAGGTCAGATATATCAATGGCTGTTGGGGTATATAGGTTATACAATACTTTGTAATAGCAAAGTATAATAGTAATAATAGTAATAATAATAAGAATCATCATCATTATCAACAGCAGCAGAATCACAATTAGGATATATGATTTACATTTTATTCGTTTTTTTAAAAAAAACTAAAATCACAGTTTTAACATTTGTTAGATAAAAAGCTAAAACAATTTAGTGTTTTCCCGATTGGTTTATAGGAAATTAACATTATTGTTTCTTTATTGTTGTTTCTTCGCCATTACATTATGTTGGAAACACAAATCTGTAATGCAATGATTTCGGTTGTTTCTGTAAACGAGAAGAGTGAAGAGTGAGACAACAACACATATTGGGTAAGTTTGCGACATAACATCCCCTATCTCGATAAATTCACTCACAGTAAACTTTCCTTTGGAAAATAATTTCAAAATCCACAGGATTTGATGGAAATACTCAAACCATAATAACCTCCAATAAGCAGAAAACTTCCTCAGATCTTAAAGAGAAAAGGCTGTGCGGGTAACCACTAGGTTTATCAATACACAGGCCTATCCGAGAGTAAAATATTTTTTCTCTGCGAAACTCGTCTCATTCCACCGACGAGCAGAAAAAAAGAGGAACAAATAAAAATAGAAAATATCTGCTGTTATGTTGAATTATCTTTTGAAGCCTATTCATGATGGCCAGCGGGAGAATGCTTCATACAAATATTTCTTTGGTCAAAATCTTGTTTCATAATGTCTGAAGGCGTCTCAAAATGCTGTACTGTCCACTTCAAAATGACAAGAAAATGTGACAAGCAAAACTGTTTTTCTCGTTAGCAGTGTATTTTGCAGTTATCCTGGAGCCATTCCTGTGTTGTTGGTGTATAATTCACATATTGCTATGCAAGATTAGAGCCAGAGACCTGCTGTTACTGCCTGACAGTAAACAGTAGTCCATTTTAATACGAAACAAACTGTATCTTTGTCTGTTTTGCATCTGTCAAATTGCATCTGTCAGGACTTGCAATTTAGCTTGAGAGATTTTATGGAACTACTTTTATTTTTTAATTTTGAGAAAAGGTGAGTTATAGCAACGGCTGTATCCAATTTGGTCGTAATTGACTGGATTAATTAAAATATCTCAATGTTTTGAAAACGTTGCTTTTTTTGTATTTAATCCCGCTGAAATGAAAAAATAGGCCCAACTCCAAACACGCTTCATCAAAACATCTTTCCAAAAAGTTAAAAAGTGAAATTTCATTTTTTTGGAGACAATTCAAGAACTTTCAAACTTCTGCCGTTTGCCTTTGCAGACGTAAACCGCAGCGCAATATGACTTTCATTAATTTTACTGTTCAGTAAAATGCGGGTGGTCGACAAGGCTCATTATTTTACTATTTTGGAGCATTTGCGACAATTTATGAAAGTATTACGAAACATGTTGAACGATAGAAAGCCCGAAATGAAACAGAGCTAAAAGTGGAAATAGCCAACAACTCCCACGAGAATGTGCATATTGATAATAGAGACGCGCGCGGAGGTTATGTAAAGGTTAGGATCAGTGATGCAGTGGGAAATAAAAACACGGGTAAACTATCACCTCCAGGTGGTGATCGTCATATAAGGCAGTCACCAGTAGAAAGAAAAATCAATTATGTTTAAAATCAATTATAGAAAAACAATCATTTATTCATTACCATTAAAATATGATTATACTCATATAACCTACATTGTTTGGCACTAGTTACTAGATGTATACTATTTATCTCATGATGATTTATGTCAGACTAAACAGGTGGGTAAAAGGTGGGTAAGATGAGTTTTGGTGAGTTTGCTCTCCACTAGGTCTGCATTAACACAGTTTTGCCACAGTCAAGGAGACAGGTGGCTTTCCACTGCTGGCTGCTTTTCATGACACATCAATCCAGTCATCCCTGTTCTACTAACTACTAACACACTTTGTGTTCATATTTAACTCATATTGCATTTTTTTCTTCCAGGATGACAAGGTATGCGTGCATGGCCGCTCATCACAACAAAGTTACCGCACCAGGCCTGTGCCAAGGCCCTCTCAGTAACCGCACATGTTCCCAGCTGAGCATCTGTGGAGGGGGGTGGGGGGCGGAAACTGCACATGAGATGGCATTTTCTTATGAAATCAAACAGACTGAGGGATCAGATAATCCCTCAAAATCATTAAGCTAGTGGTAATTAGCACTAACCTTGCTCTGTTGACACTCCAGTTCAGAGCCACCGAAACTAGGGGGAATTCTTGTTTGTGTTTCCGTTATTCTACTACCATACCCTTCTGCTAATAACACTGCACAGTGCCTATAAGCAACAAACAACTGACTTTGTGTTCAACTCATAGTGTGCAGATATTCTCAACAGGTATTTCTACTGCTCTCAAAAATGCACCAGTAGGAAGTGATAACATGGGCTGTGATAATATAGATTTGTGTTTCCTCTCCTTGTTAATGTTATGGCTTTTTCTGATTGCTAATGAACTTAGTAACTTGGTAACTGTAGAGTTAAGGTGATCAGCAACTAGTGTTATATGAAAAGTGTGTGTGTGTGTGTGTGTTTGTGTTTTGGTGTGTACATTATGCATTATATAGCTGAGGGTTTGTGTGCATGTGTGGACAACATTTCAGTAAAATCACACAAATGATTCAGAGAGTTTCTGTCATTCCATTTATCATTATGTGGCTTTAATTTGTTTGAAGGGAGGGGCAGATCGGACGGGTGACATCCATATTTTCGCCTCTGAATCCCTCCCGACTATTTTTAGCTGCTGAAAGTGGCTGTTTTCAAAATACGTCCGGTATATCAAAGATCCTCAGCGCCTACAGTGGTGGGCTCGCTCTGCGCCTGCTTTCATTTCACTGTGTGTGACGTGCTACGTAAGTCAGTGTAACTACAGGGCATGAAGACGGGGGACAAATGGATTCCATGTTTGCAGGAAAACACGCTGCAGGCACAGGAAAACTTTGTTGTTTATGAAGAACACGTGAAACCAATCAAATCTGAATTATCTTCCTGTTGTTCCAGCTTTTGTCGTTTGCAGTTTTCAGTTGGCTTGCCAGCAGTGTCACCACCCAGTGAGCAGGTCTGTGTCTGTGTATGAAAAGGTACAGAGTTTACTCGTCACAGAGGCACGGTGAACTCAAATGCACTCACACACACACACACACACACACACACACACACACACACACACACACACACACACATGTCAAGACTGATAATAAGCGGAGTGCTTCACTGATCGTCAAGAGCTTTGATTGGGCTGCAGAGATCATAATTGAAGTGTGTGTGTGTGTGTGTGTGTGTGTGTGTGTGTGTGTGTGTGATTTCATTTTGTATGATTTGTATGATTTTGTATGATTGGTTTATCACTAAAGTGTCTCTGGGAGAACCACCACGGTCTGCAACAGTCCGGTCAATACCTGAATGAGTCTGTTCTGTTGTGTGGAAGATCGATACCTGAAGTGCGTCAGTCAGAGTCTCCGAACGATGAAGGATCCAAGGCAAGCTCAGGAAAACGAAGCCCATTTTGAAATGGACTGTCACAAAGAGCTTTACAGAAATGAAAGGACACAAATACAGATCCAAACAAGCTTTGAAAGGTAGTTACGGACCCGGATCTTCAAAGTTGTTGGAAGTCGGAAAAATATCTTAAGTAGAATCTGCAACCGCGCAGAAGTTCAGTCAAAGATTAAAGCAAACGGCAGCTTGACATCAGAAAACTGCTCGTGTCCTGAGGTGAAAATCCATCTCAGATCACCAGTTCCTCCAAAGCCTGGGATGAAATACCTCAGGGTGATCACGGATGAAACGCTCCTTAACAGTAAAGACCGGTACCACAAAGGGTTAACGGACCTGGGTAACACAGAACCGATCAGAACAGATTTAACCACCACTTTAAGTTGACTGAGCATGGATGAGCTGACCAGTACAGCCGAGTTTCTCGTTCACCTTCCAGGTTTCCGTAGCCGGTCCTGGCTGAACCCTCCCTCCGCCTCACTGTAATCTCACTGTGTAATAATAACTAGAACCTCTCAGTTTTCCCTCTGAAGTCCGGTAGAGGACTCGGCGTGCCGATCATTTCCTCAGAGCTCGCCGCGTGGCTCCGCCTCTGAGAACGGC
>CABFOQ010029595.1:17891-28197 GCA_900660455.1 Gephyroberyx darwinii | reverse complement strand
GTGTGTGTTTGTGTGTGTGTGTGTGTGTGTGTGTGTGTGTGTGTGTGTGTGTGTGTGTGTGTGTGTGTGTGTGTGTGTGTGTGTGTGGCAACCAGTGATCTAAAGACTCTGCTTGCTGTTTTTCTACAGTCTCATGTGCTTACTCTTTCTCAAATTAACCGTGCGTGTGCATGCATGTGCGTTCGTGTGTATGCGCGTACAAGTATCTGTATGTGTATGCATACACAATTTTGCCTGTGTGTATTCATTTGTGCATGTATACTGTATGTTTGTGTGATCATGATTATCCTAAAATGCGTGTGCAAACGTTCTTGTGTGTGTATATATACTCGTGTGTGTGTGTGTGTGTGTGTGGTGTCATAGTAATTGGGCTCAGATGGAGGCCTGGAGCTGACAGCTTCTGTTTTAAAGAAACAATCATGCTTCTCTCTCTCCGTCTGTCTCTCAGCCTTTTCCTCTCCATCATTCTCTGTCTCTTTTCCTCTCTCTTTCTGTCTCCATTGTCCTTTCTCACTCTCCTTTTCTCTCTCATTCTTGCTTTTTCAGTCTTTCTCCTCATTCTGTCCCTGTCCCACTCCTCTCTCTATTTCTCAGTGTTTGTCTCTCTCTCTTTCTCTACCCCCTCCCTCTATCTTTCTGACGTGTTCTCTTCCTCTCTCTTCTGTCATTCTCTATAAACTCTTGTAGTTCTGACTATTAATAGATCTGAGAGAAGCTCCGTGTGGGGGAATTGATTATGCCGACCTAGTTTTAACACATTCTTGTAAACTTGAGATGTGCGAATGTACACATGCACACACACACTTTCTCTCTTTCTTACACACACACATACACACAATCACATATATACATCACGTAAAATGGTTAACATATCATTGAAGCAGCAAGCATGCATGAATCCACACATATAGAGTAATAGACTATTGTAACTTGCATTTGTTTTAAACCAATCACATGCTTTTACCCTGTTATACCTCCTTTTTTTAAACAGGAACTGCAATTTTGCAATTCCTTGTAATTTTTCTGCAATAAGCAGTGTAATCAAAGCACTTGCCAGCAAGCCGATCAGCACCATGTTTTTTTTACCCTCAATTTTCATCAAGCCACAGAATTAATTATTAATAAATATACACAGGAACACAATATAAATGGCCTTGGCATATAAAGAAAAATAGCCAAACCAAATCCAAGTGTTTTTAGTTGCAATCAACACAGAAAACTAGCGGGACAGCTCCATTCTTCTGGGGAGCCGTCTCATGAGCAAATCTGATCAAAAAAGTGTTGGCTTTTCTCCTGTTGCAAAGTCAAATTGAAACAAAAAAGAGTTTTAATATGATCACTTTTCCCCTTAATTACAAAACAAAGAAAATGCCAAATTTATATGTCGCGGTAGGATGTGAAAATATTTTAGAAAAGGAGAAAACTTCAGGGGCGAAGAGGCAATAGCATTACAGTCTTTGTGTTTTTGTCACTCCAACATGTTGCCATGTGGTACCAACATTGGTAACCACTGTAAAAACTGTGACAGCCTCTATTATAACACAGGAGGTGTGCTGCTTATAACACCTTTACTAAAGTCAGATGTTCTGGGCTGTGATTTTAGCAGCTATTTTAATCTTCTAGCAATTCTAGTTTTCATCTTGTGGAAACACATTTTGTTGCCAAGCTACATATAGCCAAAACTCTGCTAACTGGCTGGAAATGTGTTGTGTTACCTGGCATCATCAACATCCCATTAGCTTACACTCACATGGGAAGGTACAACAGTGACCCTTTCGTCAGTGCAGTGGTATATTTTACAACTGTGTATGTTTTGTGAATGGTAGGTTTTGACAAAAATCTATATTTTTCCTTTTTTGGATGGCCTGTGTAGCCAGATGATACAATAGGTAACAAAAGGTAACAAAGCTGTATCCTTTTGACAAAAGCGAGTGTAAGATAATGTTGCTAGGTAACAAAATTTCAGTATCTAAAAATAATGGTAATAATTAGAAAGTACATTTCCTGTAGAAAATGTGAAGTGGGCTAGCTTCGTGCAGCCGGTATTGCCTACGCAGCTCTGTAGTTACTAAGGAGTTGCTCTTTGTTTGCCAGGGTGTCCTAGATCAGGGGTCCCAAACACCAGGCCACCTGTTGCCAGGCCGTGCAAATGCTGGCTGTGCGAACCCCAGAGCAGAAGAAGAGGCCAAATAGTAAAAGCAGAAGTATCAGAAGCAGTAAAAGCATATGTAGTAAAATCAGAAGTAATAGTACTACTACCAGTGCTACTACTACTATGAGTAAAATAACAACAAAACATACTACTATAAATACTTCTACTACTAATACTACTACTACTACTACCACTAGTACTACTACTACTACTATCATAACAACAAAACCTACGACTATAAATACTTGTACTACTAATACTACTGATAATACTACTACCACTTGTACTTCTAATATTCCTACCACTAGTACTGCTACTGGTACTCGTACTACTACTACTGTTAGTACTGCAAACATGAAAGCCTATGAATACATAAGAGCCAATCAGAGAGTTGAGTGGAGGTGCTGAGAGGTCTCCTTATCTAATACAAATTGAAACTGCCAACATGTATTGTGTATGTAAAAAGGCATGAATAAATATAGCTTCTGTTAGTACTACTACTACTACTGTTACTACTGCAACCATGAAAGTTTGTGAATACATAAGAGCCAATCAGAGAGGTAATCAGAGGTCCACAACCACCGGGCCACCTATTGTCGGGCCTTGCAAACGCCGGCTGTGCAAAATCCAGAGAAGAAGTAGAGGCCAAATAGTAAAAGCAAGAGTATCACAAACAGTAGAAGCATATGTAGTAAAATCAGAAGTAATAGTACTACTAGCAGTGCTACTACTACTACTACTACTACTACTACTACTACCATAACAATAAAACCTACTACTATAAATACTCCTACTACTAATAGTACTGAGGCTGCAAACAGCCTTAATTGGCTGCAGCCGGTGCTGGATACAGGTAGAACCAGGCCAATCCAATGATTCAATTCTATCCTGCATCCAGCCTACACCTCACCCACATCCTCCCCCAGTCTATCAGAATAAGTGGTTGCTAGGGTGTTGCTAGGTGGTTGCTAGGGTGTACAACATGGTTGCTAGGCTGTACAAGGTGGTGCTAGGGTGTTCTACTCACTAGATGCCCTAACCCCCCAACACACAAACACACACACACCTTGGACCCAGAATCGGTAGTTGCTTTGTTGGTGTTCGTAATGCTACTATTACTGCTACCACTACTACTATCAATTTATGAATGAATACATAAAAGCCAATCAGAGAGGTGGGTTGAGGTGCTATTTGCATAACAAAATTGTATTGGTCGAGCCACTGAGACTTCTCCCAATGCATTGTCTATGGGAAAACATGTACGTGTTCAAAGCTAAATCCTACAAAAACTATAGATGGCATTGCTTAGATATTTCTATGTGAGTGAAAGTAGAACATTTTGATATATCATATGTCCATGTAGCTTTAAAACTGTAGCAATGAGTTAGAAAAGTACTACAACATTTCAAATTTCCAACTGCTGCTAGAGTGAGAATTGAACATTCTACAATGTATTTCAGTGGCAAAAACCCCTATGAATAAAACTATAAATATTTCAAAAACTATAAAAACTATAAAAACATTTTTTTTAAATCAGAAACTACAAAATAATATGAACATTTTGATGTTAGTATGAACTTTCTAGCACAAAAAATGACAAAGTAGTTAGACTTTAAAAAAAAAAAAAAAGGGGGGGGCAATAATAATAATAATAATAATAAAGAAATAGTGGGAATAACAGTAGTGTGCTAGCTTGCTAAGCTAGCCCACTAATAATGTGATAATAATATAAACACTTGGAGGCTGAAGGGTAACTTTTGTGATTCAGTGTCTTGCTCAAGGACACTTGCTGCATGAATGTAGGTAGTAAAACCTGTAAAATAGGTAATAAAATAGGTAACAAAGCTGCTCCTTGGTGACAAAACACAATGTTGCACCTGTTAACCTGCATCCACATCACCACAATATTTGCAGGTATTTATCTTATTCTAGCCCAGTTGTTTTGTATTTAGCCATCATTTGCCACAGCCAGTTCTCCACTGGACCTCTGTGATAGCGAGATTTACTAGGAGATTTGTGACCCGCCTGCAAAGCCTCTGTACCTTTAACCACACAACTTCCTCCTATTAAATCAATTTCCAGCTCAGAACCAGTAGGAACCCACCCCACCCCTCCCCTCCATTAGATTTGATGAGGTGGGGAATGTGGTTGGGACTAAAATGGACTTAGTATGTCCTCTAGAGTATATATGTGTGTGTGTGTGTGTGTGTGTGTGTGTGTGTGTTGTTGTTGTTGTTTGTGCCCAAACCACGGCAACTGTGGCTTTGGCAACTTTACTGTTTGGTTTTTAAAAGCAGATTTTGTCTTTCTCTGTTACTTTCTCTGTTTTTGTCTCTATGTCGATCTATCTCTCCCCCATACGTTCTCTCCCTCAGCCTCTCTCTCTTTAAAGGCAGTTATGAGTATGTGGAAAATGTTTTTTGAAGCAGAATCAGTAAGAAGTCTAGCAGCATTGTTATAAACAAGAACGATGATCAAGAACTAAAAAGACATTTCATGACACATCACAATAATGACAGCATTTCTGTACTTTTTACCGCTTGATCATTCTGTTTTTGTTTGGGGCCTATGTTGATGTTTTATCTCTCTCTCTCTCTCTCTCTCTCTCTCTCTCTCTCTCTCTCTCTCTCTCTCTCTCTCTTCCTCCTTATGCTACCATCTGAGTGCTTAAAATATTTAACAAGGCTCATGCTATTTTGGGAACGCCTGCCATTCACTCCGTAGCTTAGAATTGCAATGTAAGGACTCTGGACTTAACGACTGACTGAGGATAGAGGATAGAGATAGAGAAATGTGGATAGAGGTCGACTCTCGGTGCTCGATAGTGTCTTTTCTAGGGTGATAGGGTAGGTTTCATTATGTTAGGTGAGAGTAAGTTAGGTTAGGTTGTGGGAGGTTTGGTTCTTTTTGCACTTGAGCATAATATTTTGCACCACTGTCTGCATAAATCATTTTTTTGCATTACTCTCAGCATATGGAGTGATTTATTGAGGTTATTCCTCAGACTACATGGTGTGCAGGTTGCATCCTGGATCTGCAGCATGAAAGCCTTCACGGTGAATTTGTGAACATTTGGTTATCCTCCCATTTGAATGTCTGGGAGGCTGCATTGATGTAGTCAACAACTCAACTCAGTCAATGAGGAGGAGGTTGATTTGTTCTTTCATTTGCAGTGCATCCCCTTTTTTGATAAGACCAATCGTGAGTCATATCTGTTCATATTGCTTGAATATGTTACTCAAGTTATTTCCAACCAGTAAGTCAGCAAGATCAAGCTTTACGTGCAATAAGACAGGTACTCGCTGGACCTCATTATCAGAGAAATCAGCTTGGTGGTCTGCAGGGTCACGTAGCATTTCATTTTCATTTTCCTCTACGTGGAGTATGTGATGTGTGGGGTTTACCACACAGGGTAATATGAAGGAATCTTTTTCTGTGATTGACACCTATCTGGTACATGCAAATACTATCTAATCAAAGGCTGGTGTGAGTTAAGAGAAAATAGGGGAAGATTACTGCTGATGAGTGAAGAGAATGACTCATCAGCTTTGTTAGTGTCATATCCAGAATATTATAACACGAGCTTGAAAGCTATTACCAGGAGTAAATGGCCTAATAAATCCATAGGCTCTACTTTAGTAAATTAAATGTACAGTACACATAAGATAAATGAAACGTTTGTATGACAGTATGATGAATATGAACCTATTTGTCTTTGAACATACTCTATTTGTCATTGAGGTACATCGATTGCAAGGTAATCACTTTAGCTAAAATTCTACAAAAAATGTGGACTTTCAAAAGTTGCACAAATGGCTTGATCTGCACAAGGTATAACATCATCAACCCTGTAGGACTGTAGCGCCCCAAAGTCTGAGTTTCTGGGAAAGTCAGGCTTTAAATCAGTTTCACCTCATCGAACTGAAAAAGTAAATTCATGCTTCCCAACAGAGCCTTTATTCTCTAGTATTTTTAAATAACCTTTCCTGGCAAAAAGTTAAAAAGTTTTAAAAAGTTCCACAAAACATCCACTTCTTCAGTCGATTGAATTAAAGATGAATTGACCCAAACCCACGAGACATGACTTTTGGTTCAGTAGCCAAAATAGCATCTCTCCCTTTCTTTCTTGATGAAGATGAAGATTGGTCTCATGCCCCCTAATTGTTTCTCAATTAGGGGGCATGGGACAGGAAGTGACAAATTGAAACATAAGACATACGAAACAAACTCCTAAACTCTGAGGTCTGAGGAGCGTACAGTTTACTGTAGTTACATCATTTTTGGGTGATGACTTTGTCTAGTGCAGCTTTAAGATTATAGTAGTAACTTGAATCAGAAATGCGTCGCAATTGCTATTTATTGGCACTGCAGAATTTTCCACCCTCATGGGGATTGAACAAGAATGCAGTAACAATCCTTTTAGGAGGGTTACGAAAACACTTAATGTGCTCACGCTCGCAGAAGTCCTTCTGCATTGCATTTGTCATTTATTGGCCCAGCAGGACTTTCCAATCTGTCTGCCTTGGAGATTGAGCAACAGTGCAGCAAACATTTAAAAAGTGGCACTTTTACAATGGCTATGATTATTGTGGTTGACCTAAGCATAGTGATTTAGAAGGCCATAAATTATCTGGCAGTAAAGTCTGGTGAGCCAACTCATTTCATTTTTATTTTTTACAATCCTCGCTGCTGTTTGTTTTTTTGGGGTTTCTGTCAGAGGGATTTTGAGAGTGAAAAAAGAAACAAATGTATGCAGATGTGTATTAGTGTGCACACACACACACACACACACACACACAGGCTCACAGGCACACATACTGAAATTAATTTATAACACCACCATCTCTATGTCTCTCTACAGTAACTGATCCAGCTGTCAGTCAAATTGACAGATAGATAGACAGCAGCTGAGGTAGTGTCTCTGTTTTTCACATTAGGGCTTACAGCAGTGCAAGATACTCTCTTTCTCACTCTCTCCTTTCTCTTTTTCTCTCTTTTCCCTCCCTTCTCTTTATCATCTTCTATCTTTCTTTTCTATCCTTACTCCCCATCTCTCTCTCTCTCACACACACTAGACTACACCCCTTCCTCATTCTTGTCAATCACGATTTGTATTCCACCAACACCTTTATCTCAGCTGGTAAACTCATACCCCAGTCAGGTGGTCCAGACTGGTTGGATTACTGCTGATTTATAATAACATGGATTATGAAAAGCACATAAATGAGATTGGAAAAACAGATCCTGATATGGCTCAGCGTGTGGGTGTGTTTATTTGAATCATGAGCAGTGGATCAGACCGCATGAGTGTGTGTTTGAATAAGTCTGCATGCCTTTATGTCTCTTTATATGCTTAAACTTGTGCGTGTTTTATTTTCCTTTGAATATTGGAAAACACAAAATTGAGAGCTGCAAAATGAGGCGAGTTCATACCCAGGTAGGGTAGGTGATGCTACGCTGCTGGGCCGGAGGTTAGAGAGGGCTTAAGGTTAGTTAGACAGCGATATCTGTTTGCCCAATAATAGACAAACTTATTGACTCCTACCAGATGGATTTCTTATCCATCGATGGTAATGGCCCCTGAAGGTCGAAGCCGGCCTGTTCTGCCCGAATGGAAAGGTGATTTGTTCTTCATCGTCTTTGCTGTTTAGTTCTTTGTGTAATCTAAAGCCATGCTATGAACAGTATCAATGACAGAAAAACAGCCTTTCCAGGACACTTTCTGTCTCCTGCAGGCTGCAGGGACAAGGGCCCTAGGGATGACAATACAATTTTTAGACAAAAAAATTGCTATTCAGACTAATTGAATCAAAGAAAGATAGAAAGAAAAATAGAAAAATAGAACAATAGAAAGATAGAACAATAGAAAGATAGAAAGATAGAAAGATTGAAAGAAAGAAAGACACTGTTTCCATGACAGTTTCCGTCCCCTGCAGGCTGTTTGCATTTAGGGATTGAGAGTCAGCACATACGGTCTCTCTCTACTGAACTTGCATTTGTAAGCTGCCTTCTCTCTCTCTTTTTCTCTCTCCTTTGTCTTTTTTTCTCTCTCTCACTCTCTTTCTTTTGCTCTGCTCTCTTTCTCCCGCTCAATATCTCTGTACTTCCTATCAGGATTCTTTCATACTTGATCCTACATCCTGCATATTCCACCCTCCGCTTCCCTTTCATGCTGTCCCTTTCTCTCCTCTCTCTCTTTCTCTCTGCTTTAATGGCATTAGTAGAAACCTACAGACATTAGTACACACACTCTGAAATACACATTCACATACAGACAAACACACACAGACAGAACTCTTTCAATTTGTCACAAGCATAAAAGGCTTGTGACAAAACTGAGTGAGTAGGATTTTGTGCAAATGTGACATTATGTTCAAGTCATCAAGTCAATATTGTTCAGAGCAATTTGCCCCTTGGTTGATTTCATTCTAGAGTTACAAAATCGCACAGCGGTGCAAAATAATGAACCAGAACTAACAGAATTCATGCTGTTCAGGCAGACAAATAGAGGCTTGAGGTGCTCAATTCAAAAACTAAATAAAGACAAAGTGAGGTGTAAAAGGTTTGACAATTTGCAAAAGCTGGAAGAGAAGCCAGCACTCTGAAAAAGATAAACAGATTCATTCAGCCGTGTCTTTATTAGGTGCGAGGGCCGAGCACCGCTATAGGAGCCGGGCTCTGTTTCTGCCTTCTCTTAGCTCCAAGTACTTTGGTGTTAACAGGTGGAGTTTTTATACTCAATGTAGTTTCATTCACTCCAATAATGTGTAACACCCCACCCCCTCCACACCGACACTTAGAAAGCACTAGCGTACTTGTTCAGCAGTCACAACAAGCACTCACTGACTAACCGCTGGCTGTGTTTTACAGTTCACATATAACAAAGCTACCAATTCATCATTCATCAAAGTATACAGTATGTGGAGATGATGTGTGTACAGTTGGTGGAGTTAAATCTCAATGTGCAGAGCCAAAGAACCACAGTTTTTCTGGCTAAGTAACATTAGACTGAAGTCCAGTGAAAACGCCAGGAAGTAGGAGGAGGTATCTATAATGAAGCCTAATGCTCTTGCTACTAACTGAAAAAACACAATGTAGCCATACTAATTTATCCAGGTTAGCTAGTTAGCCTAGCTGACCTTCCAAGTTCAAACTAGCCATACCTGCCTAGTTATCTAGGTAAGCTCGTTAGCTAGCCTGCTGACCTTCCAAGATCATGAACGTCATGGTCATGAATGAATAAATGCCAGTTAGCTAACTTGCACACTGAAAAACTGGTTCTTTGGCACCACCCATTGAGGTTTATATTTGAGATTATTTCTGCCTCCAACAAATGTTTGTAGAACTAATACTCCAATCTGTTATTAACAATGACTTTACACAGCATTTTATTTGTATTTCCTAGCATTTGTCCTGTGTAGCTCAAAGGATAGAGCATGGTGCTAACACTGCCAGGGTAAGGGCTTTGATTCTGACTGGTGTAGGTAAAAATGAATGCAGTCATGGCTGTCTAAGTTTCTTTGGATCAAACCATGCAGTAAATGACAATGGTACATCTCAACAAAATATTAACAAATAAAGGTCAGTTTGCTATTGCTGCATTTGCAGGTGGGAAACAACATAGCTAAGACAATTTTGAGTTTTGTCTATGTCAGTTATTTTCAAGTAATGGCAAGAGAAACAAGAGAGTGAAATTTGGAACTGAAGGAACTAAAAATGGTTGCAGACGTCACGTTGTCCCTTGTTCATATCATGTGATTTCCCACACTGCTGTATACATTTCCATAGCAATGGAGAGAAACAATGAGCAAATTCCCAGAAGCACTGCACTGTGCATGAGCGTGCGTGTGTGTGTGTTTGTGTGTGTTTGTGAGAGAGGCGGCCTGTGTACATGTATGGGTATTTCTGCATGTGAAACTGTGCCTGTGTGTGTTTAAGTGCATACATATGCATGTTTGAGTGTGTATGTGAGTAGATATATACATGCATAAGCGTGTTTTTGTGCGTGTGTGTGTGTGTGTGTGTGTGTGTGTGTGTGTGTGTGTGTATGCGTGTGTATGCGTGAGACCAATATCTATAACCTGAACCCGAAGCACCTTCCCGTTAAAAGGTATTGATCCGGCCATCCTTCTCTCCGCCCTCCATCCCATCGCT
>CABFOQ010029578.1:0-10936 GCA_900660455.1 Gephyroberyx darwinii | reverse complement strand
CTGCGATACCAAGCTGTGGAATTGCAAATGCCTGCTATCAGACCGGGAGATATATCTGAAGCGCTCGGAGGCCCTTTTTGGCTGACATTACAGTGGCATGGAAGTGATGAAACGATAAGCTATGTGCGAGAGTCGAATAATATCACTAATCTCGCACTATATCGAATTCACCAGGAAACGTGGGGATCGGTAATACAGTAAAAGCAAGGAATCATTTGAGAAAAAAAAGGATGTCATGTTACAATAGGTTACAGGGCTCCATGTTGGGCTTGTGGTGCACAGGGTGTGCGTGTATCACCCGAAGCATTTCGAAGATCAGATTGATGTCACACATGATTGCGTCTTAGAATGAAACACCTGTGTACTGTCACTAGACATCTGGGTATCTTTTCATTGTTGCTGAAAGGAAACATTTACTATTTTGCGCTTGCACAGTCTTGCCTAAAATGTGAAATCCTGTCTTTGTGAAGAAAAGCACCAAAAATGCGTTTTTTTGTAATCAAGCTGTTTTTTCATGCATTGAAATTGCAGATTGCAAAAGCTTTTTGTATTCCATATGCTGAACATTTTTTAAATTGGCATTTCAAAAATGCATATGCACCATGTACCGTGTCTTTAGAGAGGCATCCACAGCCATGACCACATCATGAATAATGTCATGGCCAATAACAAAGGGCTTGATAGCTGAAGCCTCAGTGTGATTTAGGGTCTTAAGGTTGCAGCTGCCAGTCCCAGTAGGAAGAGTGCTCACTGTAATGTTTATGGTGTGTCAGAGGACATCTTGGTTATTATGATAGATAACCCAGCCAAGGTAATCTCATGCTGCTACACTGACTCACACTTGAGTTCCACTGTGAATAAACATGGTCACACATACTGAACAGAAAGTTATCTAAAGCAAACAAAAAGCTGGGTAAGGTTACATTGGCAAACCTTGAACAATGTCACATCACAACTTGAAGTATCTTTTCAACACAGATACAATGCATGGAGTATATTTCATTCCATATAATATTCCTCTTTACATGAGCAATTCAAGTTTATGCCCACCTCTCAGTGACCCTTGACCCTGCTGTACTGAGGCAGTTTCTGACCTCTGGTGTGTTCACCTTGGCAGCAATGTAAGCCAGATAGAGTGTCAGAGGGTCAAAGCACCACTATAAGGCCTTCTAAGTCTTCCTGTGTATTTTGCATTTTTAGCCACCTTTAATAAAAAACACAGTGATTCAGCGGTGGCTCGGTGGTGATCAATGTCCTGGGTTTGAATCTCGGTCTTTAAATAGCACTGGGATTCAAATATATGAAACATAGCCAGTACCCTCACAACTGAACGTTGGCCAACCGGTATTGTGTTGTGTTGTGATCCATCAAAACTGTTTATGTGTGGCAAGGCTGCCTGAATGCTAAACAATGAAAGCGCAAAGATCACTGGCACACATTTTCTCACTTCTCCTCATTTCTCCTCATTTCTCCCCTGGTCAAAGCGGATAAACAGCAGAACTGACGGAAGTGAAAGGGACACGGCACAAAAAGCCCCACATTCTCCTATGTTACTTTCCTATAGAGAGTCATAAGCCACATAGCCCTATCCCTTCCAGGACTGCGTGTTCCCGTGATCCAGCTTCATAGCTCAGCATGGGGCCTGTAATTAACTCATAGAGAATGTGATGAAGAAACAATAGCTCCAGACATCAAAGAGCACCAAGAGCTTTCCCAAGAGTTCAAACGCATTATGGAAGCTGCTCCTCTGTTTCATGGGCCTAGTAAATCATTGTGCCCGTGTGATTTCCCATCTGGTGAAATCAAAAGTTTACAATACTGACAGTAGTAAATAAAATGGGCCAGTAAAGGGAAAACCCATTCAACTGGCTGGATTTTATGTAATTGGTAGGCAACCAACAATAACTCTTCCACGTACAAACAGTTCCTCCACTTACCAAGGACTGTCCACAATAAATGTTTAAAGTGAAATAACCTCAGATATCTTCAAGGTACGGTGATATTTTTTTCCATTTCTTCAGCATGCATCTGGATGTATGAGGCGTACATACTACATTATTTGTCACATAACCACCATATGGACCCCTGCAGCTAGATCCCAGTCTCATATGCTGCCTTCCTGCCTGCAACATTCAGCAAATAACACATTGGTCACTTGCAGCGGGCAGGCTGGGGGGCTGTGATCATATGACAGAAGGCCATTCCCAGGAATCAATAGGCTCTGTGGTGTTATTACTACAGGGCCTGGAGATAATCACTGATTCAGAAATAGCCATTCACCAAAATGAAGATCATAAAGACTCTGAATTATTAATACACAAAATGGAGCTCCTGATTCAGATCTGTTCCTGGACTAAACCCAAATCAGAACCCAGAACAGAACAGGAGGCGTGTGACGTAACTTCACATTACCACGGGAGCATTAAGAGAAGGATGTAAAAGTCAGCAGAGAGATTTACACCTCACCGTGACCCTCCAGCCTTACCCCTAACTCTGTCCAGCCCCGACACCATCTACTAACCAACTCAGATGCCTGTACTTAATCTGCGAGAGAGAGAGAGAAAGAGAGAGAGAGAGTGAGAGAGAGGCAGGAAGAGAGAGAAGGGTCACAGATGCTTTTTGAGTGTGTGTGTGTGTGGGGGGGGGTGCAAATCAGAGAAAGTGCTGGAGAAAAAGAATCAAAAGAGAGGTGTGAAGTGAGAAAAGAGAAAAAGGGAGAGGGAGAGAAATCTTGGGTATTTAAGAGCATTCATTCGCCCTTGAGCCAGGCTTGGTGTGCAGAGGTCTTAACTCTGCACAGGACTGAACTAGAAGGAGGCTGCAGGCAATAAATACAGCAGCTACTGCCCAGGCAATATACTCAATTCTTCATACACAACTCCTATCAGTTAAATCACTCTGTCTCTCTCTGAGGAAGTTGTTTTTCTCTATTGATGAGGTCATTTATATTCCTACACATAGTACTACACATAATAATAATAATAATATGGTGCTTGTGTACCATTTCCTTTCAAGTTTGACTGGAGCTGCCTGCCTTCAGATAACTTCATTCCTTCCCCCAGTAAATCGTATAGAGCAATTATCCCATCTCACAATAAGCCGCAATCCTGCGTCCCCATTGGCCTGGCTCGCTGCTCCACTTTTACTTTCCCAACCACATATAAACACACTTCCTGCTTTCACCTCTCATGTGGAAAGAACACAAGCAGCAGAGCAGTACTAACAGATGAAACCAAACAGAGACAACAGTAGAGGACGAGTCATTACTGTCACAAACAGGAAATATTATTCACAGTCGGCAGGCTTCCTTTTATGGACTCTTTAACTGCAGTACGGGCAGTGGAATTGGCAGAAGATGCAGGTGGGAGAGATCATGGCAGACACTGCAAGTGGGAGGGAGACGTAGGGGGGGGATAATGGTGACGGATGAAAGAGGAAAAAAAGCAGGGTGGAACATAAAAGGTGGACCAAAATGCTCAAGACAGTGTGTAGGTGAGAGAGAAAAGTGTTGGGACAGATAGAGAATAGGCCAAAACAAGTAGGAGAGAGGGAGTGAGCGTGAAGGAATTGACTTGGTGGGATGTTGAGGTCAGCACAGAAACTCTGACTATTCATCAAGCGCTGAGGACTGTCTCCTCCCATCACAGATTCGTTGAGTCGAGTCCTTTTTTTAATTCAAGGACCACAGAGTGTAATCGAAGACTTAATGAGCTTTTGTGCTGCGAGTAAATCTTACGTAGAAGCAGCCACTCTCACAGATCTAAGGCTAAGTAAGTGGGAGCTTCAAAACATCTGGAGAAAATAACAGCTGTAGTATTGTAGCATGCAAACCACACATGGCCTCAAGGACAGAGATCTGGCTGTCATTGTAATAGCTACTCTCCTCGTGTTTCTTCTTAACTGTTGCATTGAAAAAACTTAACTATGAAGAGGAGGAAATGTAGACAAAAGGATGTGTTGCATCCAAACATCACATGGGTTTAAATGACAATGATTTTGGTATGAGTGTCATGCTTTGCTACCATTTCTAGGTGTCCAGTATTTGTCCTCCATGGCAGCCTAAAGGTCTCTTTCCTTGTGTGTTCAATTAAAAATCCTGGAGGGACAAACTATCTTTTGTGACGAGTAGGCTGCTACACTGAAATGTCGCGGTAGTGTAGTGAACACAATTCATTTTGGGAAGGTTTGTGAACATGCTGTTGTACTTCCAAGGTAATTCAGACTGCTTCTGTGCATCTTAGCCTATCTTACCATTGTGGCAGAATCAGGAAACCCCACGGTGCAACAACCACATCCACTACACAGGCTCAAATATACACATACAGCCATAGAAATAGAGCTGTAGCATCTAAGCTATTACCTGTATAGCACCAAAGTTGCACGTCATTGCTCTGTAATTTTACTCTAAGAGCATGAGGTGGAGAGAGAGGAAGAGAGCAAGAAAGAAAGGTGCAGTGTAATTCGAGGCCAAACAAGGTAACACAGATAAAAGTAACAAAACACAGTCAAGTAACAATTCAAGTCAGTCCCTGGGGTATGTTTCTGCTGTTGCAGTCCAGCAAATGTTCTGCTTGCCTTAAGTGTGATTGTAAGTGCCTGATGATTGCTTCAGCTCTGCTTACAAGCACCTTGTGAGAGCCAGTCTTCATCAACAATGCTGCCATTGACTGCTTTACCTAGCACTGCGGCTTCAAGGCCAAATACCCTCTTAAGCTCTTTTTCCAAAGTCAGTGGTAATTACTGACACTTTCAAACAATAACTCAAAATTATAGTGCTAAAAAAAACTACTGCCACATTGTTGGAAAAAGAGTACTATCATAATTGTGTGAAAGTCAAAAATGTCAAACCTCAAAACACGGTAAGGAAAAGTAAGTTCCCATATACACTGGTTCATGTTTGGTCCGTAATATTTTCCAACATGCTTACTCAAAACATTGCGGCTGATAGAGCACGCTGCAGGACATGACACAGCAGCTCGCAAATGCCATATTAATATTCCCCTTCCTCCCTCCCCCTCTAATGCCACACAAAGACACACAGGCAGTGAGATCAATCACTCACTGAGAGCCTCACACAGTGTTCCACTTTTCTTTACTAATGCCATGTAAGAATCACAGCTCTGGCCAAGGCCGTCAGACTTCCTGTTTGCTTTGTTTTTGAGCCATACACTAATTTGTTCAAGTAACTTTCAGTCAGTCCCATCGTTTCATCTTTCTTGCCAGCACTGTGAGAAAATATTTTGTGTGTGTGCGTGTGCGTGTGTGTGTGACAGAGAGAGAGAGAGAGAGAGAGAGATTGACACTGAACAAATGCATGGGCATGCATTCAGTGTTTGTTTCCACCCACTCAGAGTCCTTACAGTACAGCTGTATAATAACCATGATCAGGATCTGGCACCAAAAGAACCAGAGCAGCATTATTAACCAGAAACTATTAGCCTAAAAATCAGCAGCAAATCTTTGATTCATTTTCCAAAGCAATGGGGAAGATCTGCAGAAATTAAGACTAATTTAATTTGATAATAACACGAGTGACAAATTAGTGCAGGCATCTAAAACAAATCGGCAAATTGCCAAAATTATCACATTCACATGCAGTGTCGTCATTTGATTGGAAATTAGAGGCTGATTATTATAATGTGACTGTGAGACGAACAAAAACAAACAATGCTGCGGAGCTGGAGAGGAAAACAATCAACCTCCGATCAGACCCGTCATCTTGTTTGCTGTCATGATCCATTTAACCTATTAGCTTTCAGATGTGCTTGAGAATTAGTTGCTGCGTAACAATCACATGGGGACAAATAGACACAAATGTAGTGAGGTATTAATCAACGGTTAATAACATCCCTCATTGCTGTCATTACCCAAGTCTAAAACACCCACAGATGTTCTTACTCATCAGAAACTAAAATACTAAAAATAGAAAATGTACCCAGTATGCATTGGGATTTATTTTTGGCCTTCAGATGAGCCAAATGTGGGCTTGGAGTAGGCGCTCATTGCTGTTTGATGATGAGGCACACAGCACTAGGAGGAGTCTTTGAAACTCATCAGCCTTTTGAAGCCCCACAAGTCTGTCCCACTGTGGGCTGGGCTCTCTGCACTCTCATCTCCCCTCATTTGGTGAGAGCCTCGCTCAAGCTTTAAGCTCAGCACAGGCTAATGTGTGAGTGGCAGTGGAAGCTTACATACACTAGCATCATATTTCATTGGAGCTCCTCCTACAGTACATTGGGTCTATGGAGTTTATTGCGAGTGCCAGGAAAACAACGTTGCAGAACTGAAACTGCTGTGTCATAAAAACCTGATGCTTGGAGAACAGCTGCAGAGACTCAAACCTTGGGACATAGCAAAGTTTGCAATTGTCAGGCTGTCATGCCCAATATATATGTGCCTCACACAAGGTTAATCACCAGGGCATGGATGTCCTATGAGATAGTCAGCGACGTCTTTTAGATGTTAACAAGGCAAGAGCAACAAGAAACATTGTTCTGCCACAGCACTGTACCCTCTGTGTTGCTCAAAGTAAACATTCAGCATTTAATCATGAAAGCAATAACATCTTACTGTACCCAAAGGAAGCAGACTTCCACTTGCGGCAGGGGAAGCCTCTTCTGCAGCCTGCAGACACCAAGCTGCCGGGATTCTCTGTGACTTCGACAGGTAGAGAGACATGTCTCCTACAGAGAAGGACAAACCATATTTTAATAAAACGCATTTCCCAGACTGTTGACAATAAAGAATAGATGTAATGTTTTACATGAGGCTTGGGAATAAGAGGAAAGGAATCTTTCAATGTGAGAGGATGAATTAAAATCATCAATCTTTCCTATTGGGGGTTTGTGACCTTCATGTCTTAGGAATTCATCTTATAGGAATGAAACTCATTAATTCACTTTTCATGGTGAAGAAGGATACCGTAGCAAACCAGAAAATATGAAATTTCAACCTAGATATTTTCTAACCATTCCATTTTTGACAGCAGTCTATAAAGAGACAAGTGTATCAAAGAGATCATCCACATGTTCATGATTTTAACATGAGGCTATAGTAATGCATAATACATGTGATTGAACACTGTCCTTATCACTCTGCTCCATCTGAAGTGCAGCAAAGCTGTCATCATTCATCAAGTTCCATCAACATTATCATTTAAAACTGCACCACAACAACCACAACCTACAATATTAATCATTTAAATGAAAACTTGCTTGTAGAGTATTGAGATTTTCTACTTAAGTAGAAGTATTGCTGGTTTACAGAAGCGTATTGCCTTGATTTCATTAAAAAAGCTCCAGGTTTTCTTGTAATAAGATATTTTCCTTTCTTTTAAGAAAGCTTTTCTTGTTTTTATGAGAAAAGGATCACAAGGAGTTAAGGCTAATTTAAGGGGAAACATAAACCCGTTCCTAAGCAGGTAAAACATTGTGTCAATGTCAATACACACATTTCACTTTAGCTGTATAAAATAACATATTTTAACATCAGTTCAGTTAAATAATGTTACACTGTATATCACAAACTATGACATCGGTAGTCACTGTAATCCAGTCAGTGTTTTCAGTCCAGAAGTCTGTGTGTTAAATTATTAAATTAAATGATTCTGGAAAGCAGTTGAAGAATGAATATCCACACTCTGGATTACAGCTCTTTAAGACTTTATTTGATGCTGATGCAACGTTTTGGCTCTAAGCTTACAACAGAACCATAGTGATGAACACACGATGTTACAGACAGTAAAGGCAATTACATTCTAAAGGCTCTAGTAACCCACAGACCAAATACATGCACTATAAATGACAATATTTGAAATGTACCCGAACATGTGGATACCCATATTAATAAAACATATTTTATGCAAATGGAGACTAGGCAAAAAAACATCATAACGATCACAGAGATGGTTTATGTCAAATTCTTAATTTAGGCCAGTGGGAGACATGGTATTGAGAGTGGATCCAACTTCCCCTTTAATAAATTATTCTGGGTACTTTCAAAACAAAGAGTTTCTAGCCTGATCTAAAAGGGATTTTGACTTGGAAATAGTGGTCCAATATATTAAATATTTCCATTTCTACCATTACTACCATTACTCAAGGCAATAAAAGCACATTATTGAACTGTTGTGTCCTCAATTGCAAGTTTGTGACATTATATCGAGAGCTAAATAATTTTGGGTCACCGATATAACAGATGTCCTATAAAAGGGAAACTCAAGCACTGCTACATAGCATTGGTTCCAGTCTTGCCCGATATTGTTTTCTATCACAAATCAGGAGTCAAAAATGGTGCTGAGAGCATATTGATATGTATGCATTCTGGTAATGTTTATGGGACAGGCAAACTACAACTCTGTTGGGGTCAAAATGGATGTCTACTCTCCATGGAAATAGACTTGGGCTCAAAGCATATTTCATATCATTCTGGAGAACTGAAAATCTGACACACTTTTATCAACTGTCCACTTTGTTGTCAGACACCAACAGCCTTTCTGTCTCTGAGCGGCTGGCACGAATCTGGTACGATGCAGAATGTCATCAACTAGTTTATAGCTGTCAATTTTAGGTTGTAACAGTCTGCATGTACTTTGAAGGAATAATAGCTAATTGGATTAACATTTGGCCAGTAGCCAAGGCTGCCACAGTTTAATGGAAACTATATTCCAAATGCCCTTCCATATGACTAGACTTTCCATTCCATTCCACAGCCATGTGTTTTGAAAGAACTTTTGAAGGAAAAAATAAAGATCCCTCATTTTTTACCACAATCAGCTGATATGCCCTGCTTGAAAACAACTTCACATAATCT
Source organism: Gephyroberyx darwinii (assembly GCA_900660455.1). Taxonomy (NCBI): domain Eukaryota; kingdom Metazoa; phylum Chordata; class Actinopteri; order Trachichthyiformes; family Trachichthyidae; genus Gephyroberyx; species Gephyroberyx darwinii. The sequence continues at coordinate 2,125 of CABFOQ010029578.1, read as the reverse complement.
CCTTGTGCATGGAAAATCACAGTCCTGCACTGAGGCCCTGACTAATATCGATGGCTAATTGCATCACGGCTGGTGCCATTTGCTGCTGTTTCGGCATGATGCATTATTAATTTCAAAAATGCTAATGTCTCTGCTCTGGCTGAGTTGGGAGCTGTGAACCTTGAATTAGTCAAAATTCTCTTCCTGTCTTCTATTAGTTACTCCGATAGTGCTGCAGAGCCAAACAGTGAGAAGCTGTTGCAGCCTGCACTGAGTGATACATACAGACCCACAGTTGATAAAAATGGGAGTTATTTTCTACCACGGAGAGCCATAAGGCTTTAAAAACATGCCATCTATTCTCACAGCGCTATATACTGTACACAAGAAGCTATGTTTTGTCAAGCTCCTGGGAAGGGGAGCATTATTATCAGAACAATGCCTGAAGAAGAATTGAAATCCTGTTTGGTCACATGGCCAGTCAAAAGGGAACACACAAGGATAAAGACAGCATTCTCAGTGCCCCAGCTATCAAAGTTGAGCATCTCTCTCCATGGCAACAGGAGATGGTGAAGCAGACGAGAGGAGACGACAGGCTTGCGTGATCTCAGTGGAAAGCGCTGGGCGAGGGTGAGAGGTGGCACTGAATTGGTCCTGAAACACAGCACTGTAAACTCGCCTCCCCGCGGACAGACATGATGAGTCCAACTGACCTGACACGCACTGTTGCTGCACCGCGAGACGAGCAGGCTCTTTTTAGGTTAGATGAAGTGAATTAAGTACAGTTCAGTCTCCACACAGTAACCTTGTCACACAAATATCCTGCCTGTAGAGAATGAACTGTTTCACGGCTAAATCTGCATCATGATTCCACTATTTGTCTAATGCCTCATCTGTTATAAGCAAAACAGCAGAAGTTGCTAGAAAGTCTCCTGAAAATAACTATCTCAATTCCTTTTGCATCTCATTGTGTTTTGTAAACAACACCAAAATGCTTTTTTCAATGACCAGAACAAGTCGGCTTCAAATGTGTTTGAATTGATTGGAAGTGCTTTCCTTAGTCGTGTTGTTTTTGACAGAGGGGTTGACCTGGACAACAACAGCCTAGCTTTGTTCTCTTCATTCTCATGGCTAGAATAATGGGGAGGTTTTATTATCCCTGTCTCCCTGTCTCCCTGTCTCCCTGTCTCCCTGTCTCCCTGTCTCCCTGTCTCCCTGTCTCCCTGTTGAGAATTACAGGGAAATAAAAGCCACAGATCCTGCCAAGGCTTTCCAGAATACCTCCAGTCAGCCGCTACTGCAGCTCTGTGACAATCCACTCTGGCCTTTCCTTTCTTATAACATCAAACCAGTTGTGTTTAATAAAGAAGACTGCTCACGTGCACTGCTCAAAGTCATGGATATAGCATTCCAAACAAAATGAAATTTCAATTAGCCTCCCCTTTCTCAGACAATCCACAAAAAACAACTCACATCCATCACAATATACAAGCTCACTGGGCACAAGTAAACCGATAGAAATAACAGGAGCACAAATGGACTTTCAAAAACTATCCAATTATTTCTCATACACTCAGACAAGAGCATCCTTCATCCCCCACACTCATCTGTGTGATAGAGTGTCTGACTATTCCTCAGCTATATCCTTTTGTTTCAGTGCTAGTCTGGGCTTATGAATGACTGCTGTAGAGAAGTGCATCAGGGGGTGGGAGAACATCTTCTCATCAGACATTCACTGAAGAACAATCCAATGCAACCAGGTCATTGGGGCTGTTGAGTGCTTGCCTGTCTCTCTCACTCAGGCTCTATTCACGTCTGAATGAAGCCACCCATCCTGATTACAGAGGAGCGGACCAATTGAACACAACCATGTTGTTATTCCTCTCTCATTAGCCATACTGTATGTATGAGGATGATCCCCCAGTAATGACAATGCCCCTACACACACACACACACACACACACACACACACACACACACACACACACACACACACAGTGCTACTACACTACAGCAAAGGAATCCTCTGGGAGCAAGGCTTATTTATAGCACCCTGTGCCAAGTTCAGTGGCTTTTCCATTATTAATTATACTGAGACCTACCAAACCATGTAACACACAAAAATGTTATGTCATGGTGTGGCAAA